>VWZI01010426.1:101276-129099 GCA_013396835.1 Psilopogon haemacephalus
CAAGGATCAGCCAGTTCCAACCCCCCCTGCTATGTCCAGGGACACCTTACCCTAGAGCAGGCTGCCCACAGCCAGCCTGGCTACAAGCACCTCCAGGGATGTGGTCCCAACCACCCTCCTGGTCAACCCATTCCAGGCTCTCACCACTCTCATGGTGAAGAACTTCCTTCTCACCTCCAGTCTGCATTTACTGTCCCGGCTGAACAGCTGAGTTATAAATTGTGTGAGCTGTGAAGCAAAGGTTTGGCCATTGGCACCTAACGTCTGCTGCTGCTCAAGTGTGGGCAGTGTGAGGGCTGCAGGACAGCAGCTGTGCAGGGCAGTTGGATGTTTAGTGCACTGCAGGAGGCAGAAGGGAAGTGATAGACAACCATAGAATTGTTTGTGTTGGAAAAGACCTCTAAGATCACCAAGTCCAACCAGCAAACTAACACCACCATGGCCAATAAACCATGGCCCAGAGTGGCATGTTCACAGGTTTCTTGAATACCTCCAGGGATGGGGACTCCACCACCTCCCTGGGCAACCTGTGCCAGTGTCTCACCACCCTCACCATAAAGAACTTTCTCCTAACATCCAGTTTCAATCTCCCCTCCGCCAGTTCAAACCCATTCCTCCTCATCCTGTCATTACAAGACCTTGTGAATAGTCCCTCCCCAGCCCTCCTGTAACCCCCTTCAGATATTGGATGGCTACTATAAGGTCTCCTGGAAGCCTTCTCTCCTTCGGGCTGAAAAGCCCCAACTCTCTCAGCCTGTCCTCAGAGCAGAGGATCAAGAGGGCTGCTGCACCTCTCCTGTGAAGACAGGATGAAAGAACTTGGGCTGCTCACTGTGGAGAAGAGAAGGCTCTGAGGAGACCCTAGAGCTGCATTTCAGTATCTGAAGTGTACCTACAGGAAATGCTGGGGAGGGACTGGGGTGATAGGGCAATGGCTTTAAAATGGAGCAGGGGAGACTTAGGTTGGACCTCAGAAGGAAGCTCTGCACAACGAGAGTGGTGAAATACTGCAACAGGTAGCTGAAGGATGTGGTCAAGACCCCATCCCTGGAGGTATTCAAGATCAGACTTGCTGGGGAGGGACTGTGTGGAAGGGCCTGTGGTGATAGGGCAATGGTTTTAAAATGGAGCTGGGGAGATTTAGGTTGGACCCCAGGAGGAATCTCTGCACAATGAGAGTGGTGAAATGCTGCAACAGGTAGCTGAAGGATGTGGTCAAGACCTGGAGGCATTCACGATCAGAATTGCAGCTTGATCTAGTTGGAGGTGTCCCTGCTGCCTGCAGGGTGGGGAGTTGGACAAGATGAACCTTGAGTGTCCAACCTGCTACCATCTGTGAATCTGTAAATCAGCCAGGAGCTTCCACTGAAACAGACGTGGACAACTCAAGCAACCCTCCTGGGCTCAACAAGCCAAGCGTCAGTGCAGCCTTTACCACGCTGAGGCTCCTGTCTCAGCCACGCCAGTGACTCACCAGTGTTGTGTCTGGGATGGGAAGGTTCCCCAGCACAAGGCACAGGCAGGGTTTTGGCAAGGCAAGGGAGCGTGGGTGTCTCAGCCTGTGCTTGCACACAGATGTCGCTCAGATCAGGGATCAGTGCCTGGCAAGGCAAAGCTGTCACCGCTCGAGGTGCCGCAGATACGTGGGCAGGTGCAGCGCCAGCCTGCGAGCGAGGGAGCTGTGTGCCTGGAGTGCCACATCTAGCCAGGGAGAAAACTGCTCTCTTGGTTGGGATTTTTTTTTGTTTTATTCCCTCCTTCTCATTTCCATGCCTGCCTCTGGCTCCCCAGAGGCAAATCCTCCTCATTTCATAGGATCGTGGAATGGTTTAGGTTGGAAGGGACCTCAAAGCTCAGCCAGTTCCAACCCCCCTGTGCCATAGGCAGGGACATCTCCCACTAGAACAGGACGCTCAAGACCTTATCCAACCTGGCCTTGAACACCTCCAGAGAGGGAGCAGCCACAACCTCCCTGGGCAACCTGTGCCACTGTCTCACCACCCTCACTGCAAACAACTTCCTCCTAACATCCAGTTTCAATCTCCCCTCTGCCAGTTCAAACCCCTTCCTCCTCATCCTGTCATTACAAGACCTTGCCAGGCTAAGGGTGAATATGGCAGCTGCAAAGGTTCTGTTTCTCATGCTAGTGGCCCAGTGCTGCTCTGACAGATTGCTTCCTTCTCCCATCATATTTCATGTTATCATCCGCAAGATGAATCTGTAGAATCTCTCTCAGGATCCTGTGTCTCATCCTTGGCAAATTAAAATAACAGATCACTTTTCCCTCTAACTCCACCCGCAGTTCCTGGCAGCAAATGGAGCCTGCAGGAAGCTCTGTATGTTGGGAAGAGCTGGGAAAACTGGATCCAAGGCCCTGGCCTCTACATTACAGATGCCCAAGACGCAGCAAGGGCATTGGCCATTTCACCTGCAAGTTTTTCAAAGGGAGCAGTGTGGGCAGCAGGGCCAGGGAGGTGATTCTCCCCCTCTGCTGTGCTCTGCTGAGAGCCCACCTGGAGTAGTGCATCCAGGTCTGGAGCCCCTGGGACAAGAGGGGTGTGGACATGCTGGAGGTTTGAAGAAAAGGGCCCCGAGGATGCTGAGATAGCTGCAGCAGCTCTGTTGTGAGCACAGCCTGAAAGAGTTGGGGCTGTGCAGGCTGGAGAAGAGGCGGCTCCTAGGGGACCTTCTTGTGGCCTTCCAGGATCTAAAGAGGCCTACAGAAAAGTTGGAGAGGGACTTTTGAGGCTCTCAGGGAGTGACAAGACTAGGAGGAATGGAGCAAAGCTGGAGGTGGGGAGATTCAGAGTGGAGGTGAGGAGCCTGGAATGGGTCACCCAGGGGGGTGGTTGAGGCCACATCCCTGGAGGTTTTTGCAGCCAGGCTGGCTGAGGCTGTGGGCAGCCTGATCTGGGGTAGGGTGTCCCTGGCATGGCAGGGGGGGTTGGACCTGGATGATCCTTGTGGTCCCTTCCAACCCTGACTGATTCTATGCTGCAGTGACTTGGTGGCTCTGGGGATGGCAGCAGAGCTGAAGCAGTAAGGAACTGGAGGCTGTTCTGCTGGAAGATGGTACGAGGAGGAGTGATGAGTCCTCCTTCCAGAGGTGAGCCTCACCTCTCTGGAGCATTGCTGGAAGAGGACAAATTCTTCCACCTGCCAGCTCAGTCTTGCCTCCAGCTCCACTGCAATGTGTGCCAGGCTTTGAGACACTTGAGCTGCCAAACTTTTGTCTGGGTTCCTCCTGGCCTAGAAACATCTCTGTAAGTACAATCTTCTGGGAAGGAGGAGGTAGTAGGTGGGGTGCAGAAGAGCCTTGCTGCAGTTCCCTGTGGGTCTCAAAACCCAGATGGGTCACAGAGTGTTTCTCCTCTGAAGTCAATCTCAAACAGGATAACAGTCAGTGTGGTACCAACTCACCCTGCCTCAATCCTTGATGTTTTAGTGATCTCCTTGACTTGGAGATGATTTTTTTCTTTTTTTTTTTTTTTCACTGCCTGTAAATTATTCTCAAATTAAAGCAGTGAGCTGTGGCCCAGCGATGTGCATTGGATGGTTGGGCTTCCTTTGACTTATTAACAGCAGCAGTTGGCACTCCTTGTCCCATCTGTCTATCTGAAGGCTCCTGCTTGAGTCTCAGCCTCGGTACAAGGAGCACGGAGTGGCTGCCTCACTGCTCACACACCAGAGAGCCTGTCAGGGCAGGAGGGTTCTGAAGGGCTCTGCTACCTGCTTTTTCCCAGTGCACATAAAAGTCGATGGAAGGGACATGGACAGAGGGATGTGGAGATGCTGGAGGTGTGCAGAGAAGGGCCATGAGGATGCTCAGAGGGCTGCAGCACCTCTGCAGTGAGCACAGACTGAAAGAGTTGGGGTTCTGCAGGCTGGAGAAGAGGAGGCTCCCAGGTGACCTTCTTGTGGCCTTCCAGGATCTGAAGGGGGCTACAGAAAAGCTGGGGAGGGACTTTTGAGGCTCTCAGGTAGTGCCAGGACTAGGGGAAATGAAGCAAAGCTGGAGGTGAGTGGATTCAGATTGGAGGTGAGGAGGAAGTTGTTTACCCTGAGAGTGGTGAGAGCCTGGAATGGGTTGCCCTGGGAGGTGTTTGGGGCCACATGCCTGGAGGTGTTTTTGGCCAGGCTGGCAGAGGTTGTGGGCAGCCTGCTCTAGGGTAGGGTGTCCCTGGGCATGGCAGGGGGGTTGGAACTGGCTGATCCTTGTGGTCCCTTCCAACCCTGACTGATTCTATGACAGGAAATCCTGAGCTACAGCAAGACCTGAGCTCCCTCCCACAGAGCTACTATGATTGAAGTACACTTGAGAGCACCCTGGAAGTGAAATAAACCCAGGTCTGGTCTGGAACTGAGCTAATGGAAGCCCTCCTGATGCGTCCCTTTTGTGAGGATGGTGACTCTGTGTAGCAAAGACTTTGGCTGTTAACCCCAAGCCAAATGACAGGATGACAGGGCTCAGAAGAGACCTCTGGAGACCATCTAGACCACCTGCCCTGCCAGAGCAAGTTCCCCTAGAGCAGATTGCACAGGATGGTGTCCAGGTGGGTTTGGAATGACTCCAGAGGTAAAGACTCTACAGCCTCTCTGGGCAGCCTGCTCCAGTGCTGCTCTGCCTCTCTCAATGTGAAGATTCTTTTTCCCTCGTGTTTGGATGGAACTTCCAATGGCTGTTTCTTTGCTGCTGTTTCTGTGTCTGTGCATGGTGATTGCAATTTATCACCCAAAGTGTTCTTTGCTGTTATAAATAGCCTGCATCTGAGGCTGAGAGGCACACACTTGCTCCCTCCTCATGCTCATCTCTAGCTCCTTGGATGTGGCTCTGTGCACTGCTCTGCAACAGCAGCTGGGTAATGAACCTCTCTGGACAAAAGGTACAGCCACCATGGGCAGACAATCACTCATCCTTCCTCTGTGTGAGGGGAGCACTTCTCAGGGTTCACTCAAAGTTTCCTTTCTGGATCAGGAGATGTGAGCAGATGATTTGTATTCCATGGG
Organism: Psilopogon haemacephalus; assembly: GCA_013396835.1. Lineage (NCBI taxonomy): Eukaryota > Metazoa > Chordata > Aves > Piciformes > Megalaimidae > Psilopogon > Psilopogon haemacephalus. Next base: position 106,284 of record VWZI01010426.1, read on the forward strand.
CAGAAGTCACTCACTTGTGCCTCAAAGGAAATGAGAGTTCATTTTCCAGCCATGGCTGCAGTTTGGGTAGCTGATGCCTGAAGGTTCTTCAAACATTGCAGCACAGGGAGCCTTGCTGGATCTCTGCTGACAGCAGCTGCATCTAACTGGGCTCAGCCTTTAGCAATAGTCCAGAGTCTGCATCTGAAGGGCTGTGTATGGAAAATTAGGAGCAAATCCAAGGAGCTCAGGGCCCTGGGTTGCTAGGGGGACTCAGGCAGCTCAGTGTACCTTGCAAGCTCTGCATTGCTCAGTGCTGAAGCAGCCACACTCTTGCCTGGGTCTTAGAACCATCTGCTTGTGTTTGGCATTGGATCCTAACTCCATGTATGCGTTACATTGGTTTCTGGGATACATAGAATCATGGAATGGTTTGGGTTGGAAGGGACCTCCAAAGGTCATCCAGTCCAACCCCTTTTCAGTCAGCAAGGACATCCTCTGCTAGATAAGGTTGCCCAGAGCCTTGCAAAGCCTGACCTTGAATATCTCCAGGGATGAGTCCTCAACCACCTCCCTGAGCAATGTTCCACCACCCTCGTGGTAAAGAACTTGTTCCTAACTCCCAATCTAAATCTCTGTTTTCAAACATTGCCCCTTGTCCTATCCCTACAGGCCTTTGTAAACAGTCCCTCTGCAGCCTGCTTGCAGGCCTCCTTTCAGCTTGAAGGCTGCTATTAGGACTGCCCAGAGCTTCTCTTCTCCAGGCTGGGTCCTCCATGCCCTGAGCCAGATGCACATTGTCCTGGCACCAAGCCCTGTAAACTCCATCCCAAAGTCACCTGGAAAGGACTGATCAGGGAATGGGGGTGAGTAGGGGCAGGAAATTAGGGTGAAAGCTGCCACATTACTGATGTCCAAACCTTGAAGATGTGAAATCCAGCAGCCTTCTCCTTCTTTGTCTTCTGCATTCCCAAGACAGTTCAGCCAGGTGCTGTTTGGCCTCTCTCCTGGGTGGAGGTTGCTATGGTCCTGCAGAATAGAATCAGAATCAGTCAAGGTTGGAAGGGACCACAAGGATCAGCCAGTTCCAACCCCCCTGCCAAGCCCAGGGACACCCTACCCTAGAGCAGGCTACCCACAGCCTCTGCCAGCCTGGCCAAAAACACCTCCAGGGATGTGGCCCCAACCACCTCCCTGGGCAACCCATTCCAGGCTCTCACCACTCTCATGGTGAAGAACTTCCTCCACACATCCAATTTGAATCTCCTCACCTCCAGCTTTGCTCCATTCCCCCTAGTCCTCTCACTACCTGACAAGCTTCATGGCTTTCTAATACAACACTAACCCAAGGCTACCTGTGTGCATAAGAAGATGATTTATTGTTCTTGCTAATCAATTTGTTGCCCTGGTTGTTTCAGGCTAAGCACATTAACAATGTCCAGAAAGCTACTGAACTGCAATTTCATCACGTGGAGCCCAGACCCTGCTCCTGTGCTCCTGCCCAAAGCACCATCAGGCAGCTGACTGCAGCCCCTGCACTGGCAGGGGCCAGTGGGCAACCTATTCCAGGGCCAATCACCCCCCTGGGCAACCCATCCCAGGCTCTCACCACTCTCATGCTCAACAACTTCCTCCTCACATCCAATCTGATTCTCCCCACCTCCAGCTTTGCTCCATTCCCCCTAGTCCTGGCACTACCTGACAAGCTTCATGGCTTTCCAAAGCAACACTAACCCCAAGGCTACCTGTGTGCATAAGAAGATGATTTATTGTTCTTGCTAATCAATTTGTTGCCCTGGTTGTTTCAGGTTAAGCACATTAATAACGTCCAGAAACCTACTGAACTGCAATTTCATTATGTGCAGCCCAGACTCTGCTCTCCTGCCCCTGCCCAGAGCACCATCAGGCAGCTGACTGCAGCCCCTGCACTGGCAGGCAGCAGTGGGCAACCTGTTCCAGGGCCAACCACCCCCCTGGGCAACCCATCCCAGGGCTCCTGTGTGATGAGCATGGCAATGGTTTGGTGGCCCACGGGGCAACCTCATGCTCCTTGGCCAGCACCACCAAGCCAGAGGGGCTGTGAGGGCCCTGCTGAGGTCACAGAATCCTAGAATCAGTCAGAGTTGGAAGGGACCACAAGGATCAGCCAGTTCCAACCCCCTTGCCATGCCCAGGGACACCCTACCCTACAGCAGGCTAGACAGAGCCTCATCCAGCCTGGCTGCAAACACCTCCAGGGATGTGGCCCCAAACACCTCCCTGGGCAACTCATTCCAGGGCCTCACTACTCTCATGGTGAACAACTTCCTCCTCACATCCAATCTGAATCTCCCCACCTCCAGCTTTGCTTCTGCAGCCCCTGCGCTGGCAGCTCTGCGACAGGGTGAAGCAAATGGCCTTGGGCTTGCTCAGTGGTGGCCAGCTGCTGGAGAACTCAACTTGGCACCAGAAGGCCTGATGCTGGGCAAAGCATGAAGCTGATGGATGAGGTGGTGGAAAAACTGATTGATTCTCTTTTTCCCTGCAGCTAAGAGTTGCCTGTTAGATCACAATGGAAACAAGGGAGATGGATGTGGGGTTTTGATGCGATGAGGGAGAGAAGAGCAAGTCAGAGAAGAAGGGGTAAGTCAGGTGAACTGGGGAGCCTTCATTCTGCATTGAACTGTGCCTTTGAGAAGCTGGAGTCAAAAATGGGCCTGGCAGCATGGCCCAAGTGGGCCAGCAGCCTTTAGGTCTTGTTTGACAACCATCAGGATCACAGGAGGGTGGTGTTGCCTGTCAGCTTGAATTTGAGCCTTTTCCCCACAGGCCCCCCTGAGTGGCTGGGGCCAGAAAGCAGAGGGATGTGAAGCTCAGGTTTTTCAAAGGCATTTAGGCTAAATATAGAAATTGATTATTAAGACTTTTTTTTTTCTTTCTTTTTCTTTTTTCCTTTTTTTGCTTTTTCCCCATGAACGTGGTAAACAAATTAGTTCCACCAGGCAGCTGTCTGGACGCATAGGTGCTTACGTACCTCCAAAAAGCCTTCCGAGGAGCTATTCAGAATCATAGAATCAGTCAGGGTTGGAAGGGACCACAAGGATCATCTAGCTCCAACTCCCCTGCCATGCCCAGGGACACCCTACCCTAGATCAGGCTGCACACAGCCTCTGCCAACCTGGCCAAAAACACCTCCAGAGACGTGACCCCAAACACCTCCCTGGGCAACCCATTCCAGGGCCTCACCACTCTCATGCTCAACAACTTCCAGTCTGAATTTCCCCACCTCCAGCTTTGATCCATTCCCCCTAGTTCTGTCACTACCTGAGAGCCTCAAAAGTCCCTCCCCAGCTTTTCTGTAGGCCCCTTCAGATCCTGGAAGGCCACAAGAAGGTCACCTGCGAGCCTCCTCTTCTCCAGCCTTCACAGCCCCAACTCTTTCAGTCTGTGCTCATAGCAGAGGTGCTGCAACCCTCTGAGCATCCTTGTAGCCCTTCTCTGCACACCTCCAGCATGTCCACATCCCTCTTGTAACAGGGACTCCAGAACTAGATGCAGTACTATTTGTTATCTGACTTCAGGCTCCCAACTCTGCTGAGCTGGGAGTAAGGAAAGTTCTCCTTCCTGGGGCAGGTTTGGAGCATTTGGTTGAACCTCTTCAGTGGAAAAGGTCTGTTGTTCATGGAGAAGAGCTGCTTCACTTAGCAGGCAGCAATTCTGCAGCTGACTGCTGGGAGCAGTCCCATGAGTAACCTGCACATCAGCAACTCCTGTTCCACATCTCATCAGGCCCCAGAGGCAAGCAGGATCTTTGCTGCAGCACCAGATGCTGGCACTGGGATGCTTTCCAGCATGGCTTCTGTCTGAACAAATGTTAGAGAAGGATCCCTCAGCACCCACAACTTCTTCCCCTGTGGCCTAGAGACATCCAGCAGCTCTCCAGCGCTGCTTGGAAGTGGTTGGCATCACAGCTGTGGCATTTTAGGAGCCTCCCATTTTGCTATTTCTTGAGAGCCTATGATAAGCATCCTAGTAAGCCCCTGGATCAGGTTGCCCAGGCAGTCAGGGATGCTCTGGAGGTTTTCAAGGCCAGGTTGGATGAGGCTTTGACTAACCTGAGCTAGTGGAAGGTGTCCCTGCCCATGGCAGGGGGGTTAGAACTAGGTAATCTTTAAGGTCTCTTCCAACCCAAACCATTCTATGAATCTGCCTCTGCCCTGCTTGACAGCAGCAGCTTCAATGAATGCAAATTAAACTGAGGTCTCAGACATGTTTGATAATTCCAGCCAATACTGGTGATGAGTCTTACACTGTGCTGTGTTGTTTATTCAAGCATCTCTCAAGGCACCAACCAAGCTCCACAGGCAGGGATTATTTCATCCCTCACTGAAATTCAGCCACGTGGAAGCAGTGGCAGGGGTGGATGATGGCGTTGCTCAGTGGTTTGGGGTACAAAAAGCTGAACTGAGAAGCCAAGAGACCTTTTGTGGTAGGGAAAACAATACTGGAGGGGGTGGAGCAGGAGTAATGCTCTTGTTCTTGCAGAAGCTGATGAAGAGCTTGTAGCTGCCTTCAGCAGTGAAAGCTTTGGTGGTGCTGTTCATCATGGGAAAACTGTGGAACAGTTTGGGTTGGAAGGGGTCTTAAAGGTCATCTAGAATCACAGAATAGTTTAGGTGGGAAGGGGCCTCAAAGCTTATCCAGCTCCACCCACCTCCCCCACCCCCCACCATAGGCAGGGACACCTCCCACTAGAAGAGGAGGCTCAGACACAGGGTTGGAGAGAACCTCCAGGACAACTTCACATGCTGGAGAAGTCTTTTGCTTTCATGCAAAGAGACAGTGCCAAGAGACACCACAGGAAAGAGGAATCATAGAATCAGAATGGTTTAGGTTGGAAGGGACCTCAAAGCTCAGCCAGTTCCAACCTCCTGCCATAGGCAGGGAAAACTCACACTAGAACAGGTCACTCAAGGCCTCATCCAGCCTGGTCTTGAACACCTCCAGGGAGGTTGTGAAGCCTCCTCTTCTCCAGCCTGCACAGCCCCAACTCTTTCAGTCTGTGCTCACAGCGGAGCTGCTGCAGCCCTCTCAGCATCCTCGGGGCCCTTCTCTGCACACCTCCAGCATCTCCACATCCCTCTTGTCCCAGGGGCTCCAGCATCGGAATGCAGTACTCCAGGTGGGCTCTCAGTAGAGCACAGCAGAGGGGCAGAATCACCTCCCTGGCCCTGCTGCCCACACTGCTCCTGCTGCAGCCCAGCCTCTGCTTGCCTTTCTGGGCTGTGAGTGCACACTGCTGCCTCATCTTCAGCTTCTCCTCCACCAGCACCCCCAAGTCCCTGTGCTGGTAGCTCAGTCCCATGGCAAGAGTTCAGTCTCTCATCAAACAACAGATTAAACTTTCCAGGCACATCCCTTGCAAAGGACACTTGACCTCTGGTTAAGAATAGACACCAGTAAATGTCAGGGAAATATGAATGGAGATTTATTTTGGTGCAAAAGGAATTAATAAGGTCCTGCTGACATTTCATCACAACAGAAGAATGCAAAACCTGAGCTGCCAGCTTCCCCTGGCTTATGACAAGATCCTGATTTATGTGAAACTGAGACCTCAGTTTGCTCCTGTTGGTTGTGAGGCAAGAATGGATTAGAGAAAGGTACCAGAGATGAGGCCTTACAGGAGGAGCTGCCTTGCAGCAGGGCTGTGCTGCAGCCTGGTGGCACTGCCCTGAGCTGGCCAGGGCAGGTGCTCCAAAAGCAGCTGGATAATGATGGGGAAACGTGGCCCAAAAGTGGCATGTTTGGTGGTGGAACATTGGAACAGATTGCCCATGCAGGTGGTGGAAACCCCATTCCTGGAGGCATTCAAGGTCAGTTTTGGGCTCCCCAGTTTAAGAGGGGGAGGGATCTGCTGGAGAGGGTCCAGCAGAGGGCTCCGAGGATGCTGAGGGGACTGCAGCACTGCCTGGGGAGGAGAGGCTGAGGGACCTGGGGCTGCTTAGTCTGGAAAAGAGAAGACTGAGAGGGGATTTAATCAGTGCTCATAAATATCTGAGGGCTGGGGGTCAGGAGTGGGTGGAAGGTGGTAGGGGTGGTTAGAAACCCCTCTTAGGGATTCTGATCTCTGGGAGGGGCTGTGGTGTTTCTGTATTACCTTTTTGCTGTATATATCTGTAAATATCTGCCATACATTGTAAATATCTGCTTGGATATTGTGCACTGCTGTAAATATAAAGCTTCATTTATTAACTTCCAGCTGACTGAATCCTAGCCTGGGTTATTTCACAGTGTGAAACTTCTTTCCTACTGTTAACCTCCCTGGCTGATCTACCTCTGCCTATCTGCTGTATCAACAGATGGTGAGATAAAATTGGGGAAAGGGGGGAAGGTGGTAGGGGTGGTTAGAAACCCCTCTTAGGGATTCTGATCTCTGGGAGGGGGCTGTGGTGTTTCTGTATTACCTTTTCACTGTATATATCCGTAAATATCACCATACATTGTAAATATCTGCTTGGATATTGTGCACTGCTGTAAATATAAAGCTTCATTTATTAACTTCCAGCTGACTGAATCAAATCCTGGGTTATACCAAAGGTCCCCACCACACCTGTGCAGGTGGAGGCTTTGGGTTTTTTTTCTGTGTGAGTATCACTGCAGCGTCAGGCTGAGATCCCTGACTCTCACTTTGGAAACGTCAAAGCATCCCTCCAAACTATGAATCCTAATGAATGATTATGCATTGGCAGTCTTTTAACGATTGACTAATGATCATTTATCAACAGCCAGCAGCTGCAGCATCTCAATGCCTCCGAGTGATTTGCGTTAATGAATTGAACCTCAGACGGAGAAGAGAAATCAGCTCAGCTCCCAGGAGTTCAGCACACACCAAAAAAACCCACCCAAAACCCTTGCTCAAGGAGCAGACAATTGTGCAACCCAACAGTTTAAGTTGGGGAAGGGAGAATAATGATGTATCCAATTGGAGGTGCAGAGGAGTTCTGAGAGGAAGAAGGAAAAAGAGAGGAAAAAAAAAAAAAAATTGTCATTACCTGCTCTGGAAAGAAGCCAGAGAGCAGGTTTTAAATCTCCTTCTCAGAAAATGTACAGGAATCCTTAATGGCTGGAGGATGATAAGGTATGGCACCTGTGTTCTGTGCTTGGCAACTGAAAGGAAGCAAGGACAAAGGCAATTTGGTTGGTTTTATTCTTCCTAATTCTAAAATACTTCCCTATAGTTGAAGGCTGGAAGCCTTCTCCTCTGAAGACAGGTTGAGAGAGTTGGGGGTTGTTCAGCCTGGAGAAGAAAAGGCTCCAGGGAGACTTTCTGGTGCCCTTTCAGTGCTTCAAGGGTTTAAGAATAAAGCTGGGGACAGACTTTTTTTAGCAGTGCCTTGATAATCTCCTTGGGTTCTAGGTTGGGTTGGACTTGATAATCTCCTTGGGTTCTTTCCAAACCCTGAAATGAAGGGAGAAAGGAAGGGCGAAAGGAAGGGAGAAACCAGCCCATGGAGCTTGTACCATTCTCACCAATCTCTGCTCTAGTGAGTGACCAGCTCGTGTGCAAGCTGAGTTAGTTCATGGCTCGGGGGGGTGGGTAAAAGTCAAACTTGGAAGTCCTCTGACTCAAACATTCATAGAAGGGACCTCAAGGATCATTTAGTCCAACCTTCTAACCAATTACCAACCATTTTGCTAGAGCTCCAGCTCTACAAGCAGCTTTCTTACTCACCCAGATGCAGGTTTGAGAACTGGAAGCACTTTTTTTGGTTGTGAAGTGAAGGGCGAAGGTGCTCCAACAGCTTTGACTCCTGTGCTTCATGTGACGCTCACCAGGAGGCTTCAGTTAGCCTCTGAGCAGTCTTCAAAAGCAACCAAACAAAAGGTCGTTTTAAATTCGAGCTGTGGTGGCCTCGTGTGTTAACCATCAAAGTGAAAAACTCATCAGATAGCCTAAAGCTGTACTTCGGGAGGAGATTATTGTGTGAAGATTTCCTGCAGTCATAGCCAGGATACTTCTGGTGGCAGGAAAGGGCATTGTGATCATCATTATCTTACAGACAGAAGCAGCAGCTCAAAAAATCACAGCCACCAGGGAAGAAAATAACCTCCTGGTGACTGCTGCGATGTCAGGGCAGAACCAGACCTGTTTCAGCTCCTTTGCTGCAAACCTGCCTTGATGTGTGACTGCCTACAGAGCAACCTGCTGGGGAGGATGGTCTGGAGGGTTCAGCTCAAGAGCCTTTAATTAGCATCAGATGGACATCCCTGAAAAAACTGGCAGCAGCTAATGAGGCTGGTTGAGTCTCTAGATGGGAGCAGGGTGGAGGAGCCATCACCTAAGGACTGCAGGAGTCAGTGGGAGAGTTTAATTAATGAGGTGGCTTTTGCAGAGGTCTGAGGTGAAAGGAGGGCAAGAGGCTCCTCAGATGCAGAGCCAGATGAGACAACTTCAGTTTCTGTGCCAGTTCTCTTGTCAAGCAAGCTTGGATCTGGCCCAGCTGAACCTCATCACCTCTTGAATTGCCCCCATACTTTGTGCCCTTTCCACCTTTGGAATTGTGCCCCCACACTTTCTGCCCTTTCCACCTTTAGAATTGCCCCCACACTTTCTGCCCTTTCCACCTTTGGAATTGCCCCCACACTTTCTGCCCTTTCCACCTTTAGAATTGCCCCCACACCTTCTGCCTTTTCCACCTTTAGAATTGCCCCCATGCTTTCTGCCCTTTCTGTTCTGTGCTCACTGATAACCAGCACAGGGCTAAGTTGCATTCCCTTGGTCAAACCTGCCCCAGCTGTGACTCTAGATCAGATCTTCTGGGTTTCCTCCTGCCAGCACAGTTCAGTGTCCCATGAGAGCAGCCATTGTTATCACAGAATCACAGACACATGCAGGTTGGCAAAGCCCCTCAGGATCACCAAGTCCAACCTAGAACCTACTCTACAAGATTCCCCTTAAGCCATATCCCTAAGCACCACAACCAAATGTCCCTTAAACACACCCAGGTGACTCCACGACCTCCTTGGGCAGCTCATTCCAGTCCCTGACCACTTTCTCCATGACAAACTTTTTCCTACCGTCCAATCTAAACCTCCCCAGTCTCAGCTTGAGGCCACTCCTCCTTGCTCCCCCAGTCCAAGCCCCTCTGCAGTCAGCAGGGAGATCTTAAACTAGATCAGGTTGCCCAGAGCCCTGCCCAGCCTCACCTTGAATATCTCCAGGGATGAGACCCCAACCACCTCCTGGGGCAAACTGTTGCAGTCTTCCAGTAGCCTCATGGTGCAGAACTTGTTCCTAGTGTATGTAAGCATGGCAGCAACTCACTCATGAGCAGAGCAAAAGGCAGTGGTGATGATGATGGTGCCATGACCACGTTTATGGTGGGAACCTCCTTGTCACTTTGAGAAGGATATTGAGGTGCTGGAGCGGGTCCTGAGGAACAGAATGAGACTGGTGAGGGTGCTGGAGGGAAAGTCATATGAGAAGAGGCTGAGGGAGCTGGGGTTGGTCAGCCTGGAGAAGAGGAGACTTAGAGGGGACCTTGTCACTCTCACATAACTACCAAAAAGGCAGTTGTAGTCAGGTGGGGGCAAGCTCTGCTTCCAGGCAACTTGTGACAGGACTGGGGTCTGGGTTGGCAAAAAGCTCAAGATGAGGCTGGGCTGCAGCAAGAGCAGCTGTGGGCAGCAGGGCAAGGGAGGGGATTCTGCCCCTTGGCTCTGCTCTCCTCACACCCCACTTGCAGCACTGTCTGCAGCTCTGCAGCCCCCAGCTTAAGAAGGACATGGAAGTGTTTGAGCCAGTGCAGAGGAGGCCACCAAGATGCTGAGAGGGCTGCAGCAGCTCTGCTATGAGGAGAAGATGAGAGTTGGGGCTGTGCAGCCTGCAGAAGAGAAGGCTTCCAGGAGACCTTACAGTAGCCTTCCAGTATCTGAAAGGGGCCTACAGGAAGGCTGGGGAGGGACTATTGACATGTCCAGGGACACCCTACCCTAGAGCAGGCTGCCCACAGCCTCTGCCAGCCTGGCCAAAAACACCTCCAGGAATGTGGCCCCAAACACCTCCCTGGGCAACCCATTCCAGCCTCTCACCACTCTTATGCTCAGGAACTTCCTCCTCACCTCCAATCTAAATCTCCTCATCTCCAGCTTTGCTCCATTCCCTCTAGTTCTGTCACTCCCTGACAGCCTCAGAAGTCCCTCCCCAGCTTTTTTGTAGCCCTCTTCAGATCCTGGAAGGCCACAATGAGGTCACCTGGGAGCCTCCTCTTCTCCAGCCTGCAGAGCCCCAGCTCTTTCAGGCTGTGCTCACAGCAGAGCTGCTGCAGCCCTCTCAGCATCCTCGTGGCCCTTCTCTGCACACCTCCAGCATCTCCACATCCCTCTTTTCCCAGGGACTCCAGCACTGGACACAGTACTCCAGATGAGGTCTCAGCAGAGTGGAGTAAAGGGAGAGAATCACCTCCCTTGCCCCAATCCCTCTTCCAGCCTGCACCCAGCCCCTGCTCTCTGCCCATGCAGCGCTGGGTCCCAGGGCTCAGCTTCAAACCCGGATTTCTGGGCATCAGCTCTCCTCTTCAGCTTTCCTTTTTCCTCTTTCTTCCGCCGAAGCAAACACAACACTCTGCAGACAAGCCTCGCTAAGCCCATTTAGTTAATCGCTGGGCCCAGTTGAAGGTCACCCTGCCAAGCACTCCCAGTCCCTTCTCCTAGCGCTATAAATATGCATTTGATTCATCGCGGGGGACGGCAGAGGCACACCCGCAGCCCCTGCTTCCTCCCTGCAGCGATGTGACTCACCAGCAGGGCTCCGATGAGCTTCCTCAGAGCAGTATTATTTGGGAAATAATTGTAATTTATTCTCTTAAGGTGTGAAGGGAGCTGTGTCCAGGGCTTTAAATCCTTCCCGGGCTGCGCTGGCTGAGGGTTGGGCAGGAGCGAGGGTGGAGGGAAGGAGGGTTTGGGGGTGAAGGAGGAGATGTGATTGCTCCGCTGGGAGCCCCTGGGAAACCGTGGAACGGTTTGGATTGGAGGCTCTCATCTAACCCAGCTGCTCTACATCAACCCAGCTCCTCTACATCTACATCTAGTTGCAGCTCCTCAGTCTGCAAATAAGAGACCCAAACAGCCTGACCTGGAATGGTTGCAGGGCTGGGGCAGCTCCCACCCCTCTGAGCAGCCCGGGGCAGGCTCTCACCCTTCTCAGTGTCAAACATCTCCTCCTTCGTTCTAGTTCAAATCTCCCTCTTTTAGTTTCAAGCTGTCACCCCTTGTCCTGCCACAACAGGCCCTGAGCAAAAGCCTGTCCCCAGCTCTCCGATCTGCCCTTTTAAGTACTGAAAGGGTCACCACAGAATCCTAGAATCAGTCAGGGTTGGAAGGGACCACAAGGATCAGCCAGTTCCAACCCCCCTGCCATGCCCAGGGACACCCTACCCTAGAGCAGGCTGCCCACAGCCTCTGCCAGCCTGGCCAAAAACACCTCCAGGGATCTGGCCCCAAACACCTCCCTGCAGGGGCAACCCATTCCAGCCTCTCACCACTCTCATGGTGAAGAATTTCCTCCACACATCCATTCTGAATCTTCCCCACCTCAGCTTTGCTCCATTCCCCCCAGTCCTGTCACTCCTTCATAGCCTCAAAAGTCCCTCCCCAGTTTTTCTGTAGTCCCCTTCAGACCCTGGAAGGCCCCAAGAAGGTCCCCTGGGAGCCTCCTCTTCTGCAGCCTGCACAGCCCCAACTCTTTCAGGCTGTGCTCACAGCAGAGCTGCTGCAGCCCTCTCAGCATCCTCGGGGCCCTTCTCTGCACACCTCCAGCACCTCCACTTTAAAGCTCCCTTCCAACCCAAACCCCAACCCCTGTTAAAACTCCCCCCCGGGCCCTCTGCCGGAGCCGGGGGTGGGTACGGACAGGGCCAGGCCTACGGAGGCGGTGCCGAGGCGGAGCCTGCCCTGACGCAGCGACGCTACCGGCGGCGAGGGGAAGGCAGCGGACCGGGAAGGCTTGGCCATGGCGAGCCAGTCGCAGGGCATCCAGCAGCTGCTGCAGGCCGAGAAACGGGCGGCAGAGAAGGTGGCGGAGGCCCGAAAACGTGAGTACAGGGCCGGGCCGTGCCGTGCCGTGCCGGGCTGGGCCGTGCCGAGCGCTCATGGTCGGCGGCGGTGCCCGGCAGGGCCTAGTCCTCCGCGGCCGCCTGTGGGGGAAGGCGATTCGGTGAGGGGAAGGCCTCCGCGGAGGGGTAACCGGTGACGACTAGAGGGGCTCGAACAGCATTTTGGAGGGGGTTAGCGAGCGCTGAAGCACAGCGATGGAGCCCTGGGTGCGGAACGCCAGCAAAGCCTTGGCCTTCACGGCGGCTCTGCCTTCAGGTTGGGCTGTGTGGTGTTGTGCTTCTGTGCTTACTGCTTTTAAGTTGTTTTTCTCCTCGATGAAAGCAGCGTTTCTCCTGTCCACGGGTGAATGAATCATAGAATGGTCTAGGTTGGAAGGGACCTCAAAGCTCAGCCAGTTCCAACCCCCCTGTGCCATAGGCAGGGACACCTCNAGACCTTGTGAATACTCCCTCCCCAGCCTTCCTGTAGGCCCCCTTCAGATACTGGAAGGCAGGTGTGTGGTGTTGTCCTTACTGCTTTTAATTTGTTTTTTTCTCCTCCATAAAAGCAGTGTTTCTCCTGTCCATGAGTGGGGTGTGTGGTGTGGTCCTTACTGCTTTTAATTTGTTTTTCTCCTCCATAAAAGCAGTGTTTCTCCTGTCCATGAGTGGGGTCTGTAGTGTTGTCCTTACTGCTTTTAATTTCTTTTTCTCCTCGATGAAAGCAGTGTTTCTTCTGTCCATGAGTGGGGTGTGTGGTGTGGTCCTTACTGCTTTTAATTTGTTTTTCTCCTCCATAAAAGCAGTGTTTCTCCTGTCCATGAGTGGGGTGTGTGGTGTGGTCCTTACTGCTTTTAATTTGTTTTTCTCCTCGATGAAGGCAGTGTTTCTCCTGTCCATGAGTGGGGTGTGTGGTGTGGTGCTCACTGCTTTTAATTTGTTTTTTTCTCCTCCATAAAAGCAGTGTTTCTCCTGTCCATGAGTGGGGTGTGTGGTGTGGTGCTCACTGCTTTTAATTTCTTTTTCTCCTCCATAAAAGCAGTGTTTCTCCTACCGATGAGTGGGGTGCTTACTGCTTTTAATTTCTTTTTCTCCTCCATAAAAGCAGCGTTTCTCCTGTCCAACGAGTGCGGTCTGTGGTGTGGTGCTTGGTGCTTTTAATTTCTTTTTCTCCTCCATAAAAGCAGTGTTTCTCCTGTCGATGTGTGTGGTGTGATGCTTATTGCTTTTAATTTGTTTTTTCTCCTCGATGAAAGCAGCGTTTCTCCTGTCCATGAGTGGGGTGTTGTGCTTATAGCTTTTAATTTGGTTTTGGGGGTGTGTGGTGTGGTGCTTATTGCTTTTAATTTGTTTTTCTCCTCCATGAAAGCAGTGTTTCTCCTGTCCATGAGTGGGATGTGTGGTGTGGTGCTTATTGCTTTTAATTTGTTTCCTCCTCGATGGAAACAGTGTTTTTCCCGTCGATGGTTGGGTGTTTTGTTGAGTGGAGTGGATCCGAGGTATCTTTTCCTGTGGAAGGAGAGAAATTTTTGGACGTGGAGATCCCCACCGTTACAAACAGCTTCTCTTTAATTTGTTCTTGTTCCTTGATGTGAAGTTGCCCTGTCCTGCAGTTCTGCCCCTCGGCAGTTAAGGGGAATGAGGCAATTGCAGCTCGATGTAATGATAAAAGCAGCCGGGAGGAGGGGAATGTGGTGGGAAGTCCAAGAAGGGAAGTCAATGCAGTTTTTCCGTGGGTTGCGCAAGTGGCCTGAGGCAAAGCTCAGACTTAAAGAGTTCTTTTTGCTGTGCTCTTTGGGATCACCCAAGGATGCTGCATAGGCCAGGATGACCTATGGGGGTTGCCTAATGCATCAGCTGGCCTAGAGAGTCATAATTAAGGTGGGACCAGACCTCGAATCTCAAGTCCAACCATCAACCCAACACCACTATGCCCACTAAACTGTGTCCTGAAGTGCCACGGATGAATGTTTTTTGATCTCTCACTGGTGGGAGCTTGTTGTGTGATGAACATGGCGATGGTTTGGTGGCCCACGGGGCAGCCTCATGCTCCTTGGCCAGCACCACCAAGCCAGAGGGGCTGTGAGGCCCTTACTGAGGTCATAGAATCATAGAATCACTCAGGGTTGGAAAGCACCACAAGCTTTTCTGTAGGCCCCGTGCAGGTACTGGAAGGCCATAATGAGGTCACCTGGGAGCCTCCTCTGCTCCAGCCTGCACAGCCCAAACTCTTTCAGTCTGTGCTCACAGCAGAGCTGCTGCAGCCCTCTGAGCATCCTCATGGCCCTTCTCTGGACAGGCTCCAGCATCTCCACATCCCTACTGTCCCAAGGGCTCCAGCACTGGATGCACTACTCCAGGTGGGCTCTCAGCAGAGCACAGCAGAGGGGCACAATCACCTCCCTGGCCCTGCTGCCCACACTGCTCCTGCTGCAGCCCAGCCTCTGCTTGGCTTTCTGCCCTGCAAGTGCACACTGCTGCCTCATCTTCAGCTTCTCTTCCACCAGAACCCCCAAGTCCCTCTCCTCAGGGCTGCTCTCCAGCCACTCCCTGCCTAGCTTGGATTGGTGCTTGGGATTGCCTTGATCCAGCTGCAGGACCTTGTGCTTGGCCTTGTTGCGCCTCCTGAGGTTGGCTTGTGCCCACCTCTGCAACCTCTCCAGGTCCCTCTGGATGCCATCCCTGCCCTCCAGCCTGGCAGTGCTGTAACCACACAGCTTGGGTTCATCAGCAAACACGCTTAAGGTGCACTCTATGCTTTTGTCCATTTTGCCCACAAAGCTGTTGAAAAAGGCTGGTCCCAGGACTGATCCCTGAGGGACTCCACTTGTCACTGGCCTCCACTTGGACGTGGACTCATTGACAGCCACTCTTTGGGTGGGGCCATCAAGCCAATTCTGTATCCATCTGGTGCTCCACCCATCACACCCATGTGTGGGAGGTCTCCCGTGGAAGGTGCAAACGCTGCAGTGATTGATGCGCATTGAGCAGCTGGAGAGACTGAGGGGGGGAACATTGCTCTTGGTGCTTGCTCTTGGTTTACTTGGTGATGTTCTTTGGAAAAAGGGAAGAACAGGAGGCTGAAGCAGGCCAAAGAAGAAGCCCAGGCAGAGATTGAGCAGTATCGCCTGCAGAGGGAGAAGGAGTTCAAAGCCAAGGAGGCAGCGGTTGGTATTCCAGAGCTTTCTGTCACCTCCCCAGGCCCTCAGCCTCGTGTTGGGGGTTACTTGCCCTGGGAGGGGTTCTCAGGCTGGGCCGTGTTGCTGGAGCAGGACTTCCCTAACTGCCTTCCTCTGATGCACAGCCACGTGCCATGGAAAAAACCAGTGGCAGTGAATCAGAAAGTGCTGTATTGCAGGGCCAGAACTATCGACTGGCAGGGAATTAGCTTAATGACCTCACATACTGGCTGCTGCCCTGATGGGTGGCAGCCTCCCAGAACCTGCTGTGAGTGGCAGCATCACAGAAGGACCAAACTCATTCCTCCTGTGACAAGCTGGTTTCTACAATGCTAATGTGGTAGAGACCATAGAATGAATCAGGGTTGGAAGGGACCACAAGGATCAGCCAGTTCCAACCCCCCTGCCATGCCCAGGGACACCCTACCCTAGATCAGGCTGCCCACAGCCTCTGCCAGCCTGGCTGCAAACACCTCCAGGGATGTTGCCCCAACCACCCCCATGGGCAACCCATTCCAAGGCCTCACCACTCTCATGGTGAAAAACTTCCTCCTCACATCCAATCTGAATCTCCCCACCTGCAGCTTTGCTACATTCTCCCTAGTCCTGTCACTCCCTGATAGCCTCAAAAGACTACCTGACAGTCTATCCAGCAGTATTTTGGGCTTTTTTTGAAGTGCACTTCCCTCAGCACAGAGGAATGGTCGAGGTCTGTTGTGAGGCAGTCCAGAAGAACAAAGCCCAGAGCCAGATGCAGCCTTGTCTATGTCAAACCACCTCTCACCTGAGCTTTACTCCTACCTTTGCTGTCTGTAGGCTCTTGGATCTCATGGCAGCTGCACCACCGAAGTTGAGAAAGAGACCCAGGAGAAGATGAGTGTGATCCAGCAGAACTTCCAGAAGAACCGTGAGGTGGTCCTCTCCCAGCTGCTGTCACTGGTGTGCGACATCAAACCTGAAATCCATGTGAATTACCGCATCAATGGGTAGTCAGGGGAGGAGGAACAAACACACTGGAAACGCTTGGCAGTACCTCCTGAGCTCCAGGTGGAACGTACAGCTCTCAGCCATACCTTTCACAGTTCCTCTTGTACCTGTGTTCAGCTGTTGCAGTGAGTTGTAGGTCATCAGTATCTCATTGGGAGTTCTGCCAGTTCCTCTCTTGCCATGGCTTCAGAGCTTATCCATGGCCGTGTCTCACATCTGTGCTAAGTTATTAAGTGTATGTTCACATGGACACATTACTGCTCTCATTTTGCTCTGGGTAGTGTTTCCTCTGCAAAGGAGAAAGGGGAGAGAGTTGCTGGCCAGGTTTGATGAGAGAGCCTGTGCCAGTAATAGGCCTATGTAGCTGTGTTCTTGACCAAAATGCATTTTTCAGTGTGTGTTGTTAACCTTTGTACAGGGATTAAACCTCATCAGAAGAATCCTCTGGCTGTACAGTGCTGGCTGATGATTTCCAGGTGCTTGAGTTCCTCTATATTGAGTATTCTCTGTAT
Source organism: Psilopogon haemacephalus (assembly GCA_013396835.1). Classification (NCBI taxonomy): domain Eukaryota; kingdom Metazoa; phylum Chordata; class Aves; order Piciformes; family Megalaimidae; genus Psilopogon; species Psilopogon haemacephalus. The sequence goes on from VWZI01010426.1 coordinate 123,012, forward strand.
ATTCTGCTGTTAGCTTGAGTTACAATTCTGGCACTATGATACTTGAAAGTAAAAGACTTCTTCAACTCCAGTCTCTGGTCAGCCTTGTTCGTAGCATCAGAATGAGTTGGAAAGACCTTGAAAATTATCCAGCTCCAACCCTCCTTGCCATGGGCAGGGACACCTACCACCAGCCCAGCTTGCTCAGGTTCTCACCCAGCCTGGCCCCGAACACCTCCAGGGAGTGGGCAGCCACAATCTCCCTGGGCAACCTGTGCCAGTGTCTCACCACCCTCACTCTAAAGAATTTCTTCTAATCTCCAGCCTCAATCACCCCTCTTCCAGCTCAAAGCCATTGTCCCTCATCCTGTCACTACAAGCCCTTTTCAAAAGTCCCTCCCCAGCTTTCTTGTAGCTCTCTTCAGTTACTGGAAAGCTGCTTTAAGGCCTCCTTGGAGCCTTCTATTCTTCAGACTGAACGGCCTCAACTCTCAGCCTGTCCCTGTAGGGGAGGTGCTTCAGCTCTGTGAGGATCTTTGTGGCCTCTTCTGGACCTGCTCTGAGATTTTCACACCCTTTTCGTGTTGGGGGCACCAGAACTGATTGCAGTACTGCAGGTGGGGTTTCAGGAGAGCAGACTACAGAGGCAGAATCACCTCTCAGCAGGTCACACTTCTTGTTCCTGCTGACCTGAGAGCATTGGCAGGTCTCAGCATGTTGCTTGGGAGTCTGCACTCTGAAGAGAAAGTCTCAAGTATTGCTAAAAGAAAGAGTAGGAGATGCAGCAACTGTCTGAAGGTCGCAGCAGGTAAGTTAAAAACCCATTACCCAGCTCCTCCTCTTGGCTCCAGTCTGGTGCTTTACCTGCCAGATCATTTCAAAGCCCTTCAGAACAAATGTTCCTCTGACCATTAGGGGAAGGAGAACGTTGCCAGTTCACTACAATAGTTTGATAGCCAAGTGCTGTGCAGCAATTACCCTTTAGGCAAGCATTGGTCACTGCTTGTTTGTACCAAGGTCATGCTGTATCCTGCAGCATCCTTCTAGCCCCAGGAAGTGGGAGTCAAGGGTGTTGGGGCTGTCTGGGCATTGCTTCCTCACTCTTCAACTCAAAGTATCCAGGAATGTATCAGGTTTCATGTTGCAGTGGTTTCTTTTTCCTCCTCTCATCATCAGGGTATTGAGTTGTAGCTTGCTTTAGGATGGAAATGACCTTTAAGAACACCACGGACAACTCAGCGCTGCCAGGTCACCACTGAACTATGTCACTCAGCACCACATCTACAGGGGTTTGGAATCCCTCCAGGGATGGAGACTCCACTGCTGTCCTGGGCAGCCTGGGCCAGGGCTTGACAACATATTCAGGTCTTGCATCTGGGTCAGGCAATCCCGAGCACGAATCCAGGCTGGGCAATGAGTGGCTGGAGAGCAGCCCTGAGGAGAGAGACTTGGGGGTGCTGGTGGAGGAGAAGCTGAAGATGAGGCAGCAGTGTGCACTTGCAGGGCAGAAAGCCAAGCAGAGGCTGGGCTGCAGCAGGAGCAGTGTGGGCAGCAGGGCCAGGAAGGTGATTCTGCCCCTCTGCTGTGCTCTGCTGAGAGCCCACCTGGAGTAGTGCATCCAGTGCTGGAGCCCCTGGGACAAGAGGGATGTGGAGATGCTGGAGGTGTGCAGAGAAGGACCACGAGGATGCTGAGAGGGCTGCAGCAGCTCTGCTGTGAGCACAGACTGAAAGGGTTGGGGCTGTGCAGGCTGGAGAAGAGGAGGGTCCAAGGGGACCTTCTTGTGGCCTTCCAGGATCTGAAGTGGGGTACAAAAAAGCTGGGGAGGGACTTTTTTACGCTGTCAGGGAGTGCCAGGACTAGGGGGAATGGAGCAAAGCTGGAGGTGGGGAGATTCAGATTGGAGGTGAGGAGGAGGTTGTTGAGCATGAGCTCCCTCAGCTGCTCCTTCCCAGTCCTGTTCTCCAGACCCTTCACCACCTTTGTTACCTTTCTCTTGACATGCTCTAGCACCTCAATGTCCTTGGAACAAAAAGCCAAAAAACTGACCCCAAAACTCAAGGTGTGACCTCATGAATGTCAAATACAGGGAGACCATCTCTGCCCTGGTCCTTCTGGCCACGCTATTCCTGATCCAGGCCAGGATGCTGGTGGCCTTCCTGCACACTTGGGCACAAACTGACTCATCTTCAGCTGGCTGCCAACCATCACCCCAGGTCCTTTCTCCAATGGGCAGTTTCCAGCCACTCTGCCCCAAGCCTGAAGCATTCATGAGGCTGTTGTAGTTCTGTGCAGGCCTCAGCACTTAGCCTTATGGAACCATAGAACTGTCAGGGCTGGTAAGGACCTCCAGGATCATCTAGTTCCAACCCCCTGCCATGGCCAGGGACACCTTACACTAGATCAGGTTGCTCACAGCCACATCCAGCCTGGCCTTAAGCACCTCCAGGACTGTTGAAACTCACCCAGGTGGCCTTGGCTGATGTACCTGATTAAACCTGAGAGTGGAAACCTTCTCAGGATTTACATGAGAGACCTTAGTGGTGCTGTTCCTCAGAACATCTCTCATTTCCCCAGGCCCTCAGCCCAGAATGAAAAGCTTCTCAGAACTCGAGTGTGGTTGGGAGGGAGGAAAGCAGGATGGAAGCCTTGATGGAGGGATGAAAGTCTGCCTGCAGTCACACAGGGTGATGAAAGAGGAGACTGCCATGGTCTGTCCTGTTGTTAATATTTTGTGATCTAGTTCTGAGAGGATCTCTTCAGGAATTCAAGGTATTAAACAGGTTGCAAAACTGAAACAGAAATCCTCCTGCAAAGTCAAGTGTGCCAGGCTGGGGGAAGAGCCAGGTCAGTACAAGGAGAAGAGGATCACAGCAGTGGTAATTGGTCTGATCTGATGACTGGAGAGGTACTGTGGCCTCATAAAAGGTTGCAACTATGCTAATTCGGGGCTGTCCTATGGAGATGAAACATTTTTTTCCTGTTGAGAACAGGTGCTCAGTCTCCAGCATGAGGACTCACGAAAGTCCTGCTCGCTCCAGGCTGTAATTAGCAAGTTCCTGCAGTTTGCTGCTCAGTGAAAGCCTGCCACTCCATCCAGGAACAGCAGCCCATGTCCCACTTGCTTCTGTTGCTTCCCAAGTTTCCCTTTGTTAATGAGGACTTTCTCTCCTTGCTTTCTAGAACAGTAAGAGGCAGGAGAAAAGGAAAAACCTTTCCCTGATCAGTTCCTCTTGGATAAAGGTGGTGTGTGGATGCTCCCTCTAGAACAAAGTGTTGCAGGTAGATCAATTTCCTGCAATATGTATCTGAAGCTTAGCTGCTGACACTTCCCAGGCTTGAGGACTTTGCTCAGGAGTGTTTCCAGTTTCTGCTCTCCAGCAAGGTTGGCTTCACAGGATGGCAGGGGTTGCAAGGGACCCAAAGAGATCATCCAGTCCAACCCTCCTGCCAAAGCAGGACCAGGCAATCTAGCTCAAGGCACACAGGAACACATCATAGAATCATAGAATGGTGTAGGTTAGAAGGGACCTCAAAGCTCAGCCAGTTCCAACCCTCCTGTTCCACAGGCAGGGACACCTCCCACTAGAACAGGTTGCTCAAGGCCTTATCCAGCCTGCCCTTGAACACCTCCAGGGAGGGAGCAGCCACAACCTCCCTGGGCAACTTGTGCCAATGTCTCACCACCCTCACTGTAAAAAGCTTCCTCCTAACATCCAGTCTAAATCTCCCCTCTGCCAGTTTAAACCCATTCCCCCATGTCCTGCCATAACAAGACCTTGTGAATAGTCCCTCCCCAGCCCTCCTGTAGATCCCCTTCAGATACTGGAAGGCCACTATAAGGCTACATCCAGAGAGGCCTGGAAAGGCTCCAGACAAGGAGACTCCACAACCTCTCTGGGCAGCCTGTGCCACTGCTCTGGGACCCTTCCAGTCAAGAAGTTGCCTCTTGTGTTGAGCTGCAACCTCCTGTGCTGCAGCTTCCATCCACTGCTCCTTGGCCTATCCCAGGGAGCAGTGAGCAGAGCCTTTTCCGCCCCTCCTGACCCCCAGCCCTCAGGTATTTATAAGCATGGATTCAATCCCTTCTCAGTCTTCTCTTCTCCAGACTAAGCAGCCCCAGGTCCCTCAGCCTCTCCTCCCCAGGCAGTGCTGCAGTCCCCTCAGCATCCTCATAGCCCTCCCCTGGACCCTCTCCAGCAGATGCCTGTTACCCTGAAAATGGGGAGCCCAAAACTGAAGGCAGTGCTCAAGATGAAGTCTCAGCAGGGCAGAGTAGAGGCAGCAGAGAACCTCCCTGGATCTGCTGGACACACTCAGCCTAATACACCCCAGGATCCCATTGGCCCTCTTGGCCCCCAGGGCACATTGCTGTGCCATGGATGTTCTCCACCAGCACTCCCAGGTCCCTCTCCACAGGGCTGCTCTCCAGCAGTCACCTCCCAGCCTGTACTGCTGCAGTTTATTCTTCCTCCCCAGATAGGCAGTGTAGATGTTTGGGTTTATGTTGAGATTCTCTCATCTCGCACTGTGATGCTCTGGGAAAGACTGAACTGCCACCTTCATGCCTAACCTAGGCAGAAACTGGAGAGAAGCCATTCTTGACACTGAGGGTGGTGAGACCCTGGCCCGGTGGTCCAGGGAGGTAGTAGATCCATGGAACCATTCTGGGTCACCTTGTTTGGGGTTCTGAGAACCTGCTCCGGTTGCAGATGTCCCTGCCAACTGCGGGAGGGTTGGACTGGAGGACCTTTAAAGGTCCCTTCCAACCTAAAGAATTCTATGATTCACCCTCAGTGACAACAGTTTGAACTCGATCTGTGTGGGACTCTTTTTCAGCCATGATCTGAGTGTCTCCAGAGCTGCTGCTTTCCTCTTTTCAAATGCCATTGAGAGGGCATCAGCTGCAGAGGCAGCAGATGGGCTAATGGCTTATTGACACCAGAATGAGAGTGTCACCTGGAGGCACAATTAGGACACGTGTTGGTGCTGCTTGAAGCCAGGGTTCAATTTTTGAAGGCAGGTCTGTGCTCCCAGGGCTTGGGCTGAAGGTCAGTGTCTCCTCACTGCTGCCTGCTGGAGCCAGCAGCCACAGGGTGGTCACAGCTCAGAGCCTTCTGGGAGGGGAGGCAAAGGGGAAACTGAAGCCCCTGATCCAGCTCAGGTTCATCACTTGTGCTGCTGTAATGACAGAGTCTCATCACTCTCATTGTAACCAATCTCATGCTTGCAGCTGCTTGAAATCTCCCTCTTTAGAACAGCAGAATCAGTCAGGGTTGGAAGGGAGCACAAGGAGCAGCCAGTTCCAACCCCCCTGCCATGCCCAGGGACACCCTACCCTAGAGCAGGCTGCCCACAGCCTCTACCAGCCTGGCCAAAAACACCTCCAGGGAGGTGAGGAGGAAGTTGTTGAGCATGAGAGTGGTGAGAGGCTGGAATGGGTTGCCTGGAGAGGTGTTTGGGGCCACATGGCTGGAGGTGTTTAAGGGCAGACTGGCTGAGGCTGTGGGCAGCCTGATCTAGGGTAGGATGTACCTGCCCATGGCAGGGGGATTGGAACTGGCTGATCCTTGTGGTCCTTTCCAACCCTGACTGATTCTATGATTCTATTATAAAACTGGGGAGGGGGGAAGGTGGTAGGGGTGGTTGGGAACCCCTCTTAGGGACTTTGATCTCTGGGAGGGCTGTGCTGTTCCTGTGTTACTTTTTCACTGCATATATCTGTAAATAGCTCTTATACATTGTAAATATCTGCTTGTCTATTGTGAAATGCTGTAAATATAAAGCTTCGTTGATTAACTTCCAGCTGACTGAGTCCTACCCCGGGTTATTTCAAAGTGTGGAGGGGGGCAGCTAACTGCTAAACCACCACAATCCCCCTGGCCCATCTACCTTTGCCTATCTGCTGCATAAGACAGGTGGGGAGATAAGACTGGGGAGGGGGGGATAGGTGGAAGGGGTGGTTGGGAACCCCTCTTAGGGATTCTGATCTCTGGGAGGGGCTGTGGTGTTTCTGTATTACCTTTTCACTGTCTATATCTGTAAATATCTGTTATACATTGTCAATATCTGCTTGTCTATTGTGGAAAGCTGTAAATATAAAGCTTCA
>VWZI01010426.1:129836-164602 GCA_013396835.1 Psilopogon haemacephalus
GTCCCACCTCTCAAGCCTGTCCAGGTCCCTCTGGATGGCATCCCTGCCCTCCAGCAAGTCAACTGTGCCACACAGCTTGGGGTCATCTGCAAACTTGCTGAGAATGCACTCAGGTGCTTCATTGATTAACTCCCAGCTGACTGAGTCCTAGCCTGGGTTTATTTCAAAAGGGGGGGAGGGGCAGGAAACTGCAAAACCACCACAGCCATAAGTTGTAAATATCTGCTTGTGTATTGTACAAAGCTGTAAATATAAAGCTTCATTCATTAACTCCCAGCTGACTGATAAAGCTTCATTGATTAACTTCCAGCTGACTGAGTCCTAGCCTGGGTCACTTCAAAGTGTGTGTGTGGGGAGGGGTGGGGAACTCCCAAACCACCACACAGTGATTCTGTGAAGAAAAGACTCTGAAGAATCCTCAGGATCAGTGTTTTGTTGGGGGGGGAAAAAAAAAAAATAGCTCCCCAGAGTAGTGCAAGGGAAGGAGCTCACTGCCATCTTTCTTCGAGGCTGAAAGGGGAAAGTACTAATTTCATACAGCGAACATTCTACCTGGCATAACACTAGGAAATAAATAGGCATTAAATTACATTTGGCTGTCTCAAAATAATCTAATAAAGCACCTCCTGGATCGATAGCTGCAGCATTATCCCCAGCACACGGCCAGCTCTCCCCTCCTTGCATTTGAGATGCAAGAAAGGGGGTTTTACATTACCACAATGAAAAAGAAGAATGCTTTAAGTCTTCAGAGGATGAAAAAAAAAAAAAAAAAAAAAGNTGCTTAAAGTGTTTTTCATTCTGTTCTACCAGGAACAGAAAACAGAATTATTCCTTAAAGAATTTTAATTATGCGAAGGAAAAAAAAAAAAAAAAATTAAAACATTAAAAAATCCACGACCCAGCAAAACTCAACAAGACCCAAGAACCACACTTTAATGCTTTCAGCCAGTGTCATTTTTCATTTGAAACGTGTGATTTAGGGAGCTGCTGAAATAAAGTTGGGTTTGTTTTTTTTTTTCTATTTAATGACTGCCAATCTGTCAGCTTTGACCAAAAAAAAAAAGAGATAAAAAAACACCCAGAGCTTGTGAGGGGAAGGCTCTGAGCAAAGGAGAGAAGGGAAGGACACGGAAAAAAAGCAGAGCCTGTAAGGGGAAGGCTCTGAGCAAGGGAGAGAAGGGAAGGACCTAATTAAGGCTCACTGGGGGAAAAAACCCCAAAAACAACCAACAAAACCCACCTAAAATATATATAAAAAAAGGAATAAAATAATGGCAGAGTTCTGTACTGAAAAGGAAGCTTCATCCAAAGAAGGTGAGAGCTGCCCTTGCTTGGCTGCTGCTTGCCACTGCAGTGTGCGTGTAGGGAGAGGCTGCAGTGGGACCAAAGAGAGCAAAAGAGAGCAGGAGTGGCAGTGATGGGTTCTCAGCCTTTCAGATACTGCCAAAAATGCTAAAGGGTCTGAAGCTTTGTAGTAAATAGAGAGACCCTCTCCAGCAGATCCCTGTCCCTCTGAAACTGGGGAGCCCAAAACTGAAGGTGGTATTCAAGATGAGGTCTCAGCAGGGCAGAGTAGAGGGGGAGGAGAACCTCCCTGGATCTGCCAGAGCAGGACCAGACAACCTAGCTCAGGGCACACAGGAACACATCCAGACAGGCCTTGAGAGGCTCCAGACAAGGAGACTCCACAACCTCTCTGGCCAGCCTGTGCCACTGCTCTGGGAACCTTCTAGGCAAGAAGTTCCCCCTTGTGTTGAGCTGCAACCTCCTGTGCTGCAGCTTCCATCCTTTCCTCCTTGTCCTATCCCAGGGAGCAAATGAGCAGAGCCTGTCCCCCTCAGCCTTCAGGAATTTATAAACATGGATCCAATCCCCTCTCAGTCTTCTCTTCTCCAGCCTAAGCAGCCCCAGGTCCCTCAGCCTCTCCTCCCCAGGCAGTGCTGCAGTCCCCTCAGCATCCTCAGGCAATGGTGTGTGGCCTTTGGGGGCTCCTGCAGAGCAATGAAATTGGAATTGCTTTCAACTTGGAATTTCTTTTTTTTTTACTTTGGGGTTGTTGTTTTCAGGGTTGGGTTTTTTATTTTCCCTTGCAACTCCCTTCCCAGGTGAGCAACTTCAGGGAGGTGTTTGGGTAGAAAACTGTCTCAGAAAAAAAAGAATTAGACAACAACCTTGCCTTTGCTTTGGGATGCTTTAAGCTGCTGTGGACCATCCTCCTCACTTCCTTGGGCATGAAACAGATGATTTGAAAGCCTGCAGAGGGAGAGTCAAGAGGTCCTAAAGAGTCAATGATGTGTGGCCTTTGGGGGCTCCTGCAGAGCAATGAAATTGGAATTGCTTACAACTTGGAATTTCCTTTTTTTTTCTCTTTTGGTTTGTTGTTTTTGGGGTTGTTTTTTTATTTTCTTTTGCAACTCCCTTCCTAGGTGAGAAAATTCAGGGAGGTGTTTGGATAGAAAACTGTCTCAGGAAAAAAAAACAATTAGACAACAACTTTGCCTTTGATTTGGGATGCTTTAAGCTGCTGTGGACCATCCTCCTCACTTCCTTGGGCATGAAACAGATGATTTGAAAGCCTGCAGAGGGAGAGTCAAGAGGTCCTAAAGAGTCAATGATGTGTGGCCTTTGGGGGCTCCTGCAGAGCAATGAAATTGGAATTGCTTACAACTTGGAATTTCCTTTTTTTTTCTCTTTTGGTTTGTTGTTTTTGGGGTTGTTTTTTTATTTTCTTTTGCAACTCCCTTCCTAGGTGAGAAAATTCAGGGAGGTGTTTGGATAGAAAACTGTCTCAGGAAAAAAAAACAATTAGACAACAACTTTGCCTTTGATTTGGGATGCTTTAAGCTGCTGTGGACCATCCTCCTCACTTCCTTGGGCATGAAACAGATGATTTGAAAGCCTGCAGAGGGAGAGCCAAGAGGTCCTAAAGAGTCAATGGTGTGTGGCCTTTGGGGGCTCCTGCAGAGCAATGAAATTGGAATTGCTTTCAGCTTGGAATTTCCTTTTTTTCACTTTGGGGGAGCTGTTTTTGGTGGTGGTGGTGTTTTTTTTTTTCCCCTTCCCAGGTGAGCAGGACTTTTCTGCTTGTGCTGATGGGCTGAGGCTTGGTGCCAAGGTCAGCCCATACAGGCAGGTCTTGCCAAACAAGAGGTGCATGGTGTGAGCACTGCAGGTGACTATCAAGGCTGCCCACACAGAGTTCTGCCTGGCAAAGCACTTTCTAAGAGCTGTGGTTGTTCCATTTCCCCCACCCCTGCTCTGTCAGGATCCCTGCCTTGGCGAGGAGAGGAGGAACCCAAGCCAAGGCTTTTGATGAAAGCTTTGCATGGCCCTATCTTGGGTGGGGATTTTTTATTTTTTTTTTTTGCTGGGCCTGGAGCTAGTGGCAGCAGCCAGAAGATGGATCTGGATTTTCTCAGCACCTGGGTCGTGGGAGCTGGCAGTTCCCAGGGTAACAGGATCCTGAGTGGGTTAAGTGGCTCTGCAGGAAGGTCTCTTGCCTTGTGCAGCAGCCACATGATGCGGTGAACTCACTGCTCAGCAATGCCTGCAGCAAGCAGGGCTGAAGAAATTCCTCCCTCCAAGAGAAGAACAGCACACAGGCACTGCAAGCAAGCTGCTTCTCTTTTCCCTTTTCTGCTTCCAAGCCGTGCACTAACACTCGCTGAGGGACTTCATTCCTGCCCTCCATGCATCTTCCAGCTTTTGGTGAGTCAAGAAGCCACAATTGCCAGGCTCATGCAGGGCAAGGGAGGGGATTCTCCCCTTTTATTCTGCTTTTGTCAGACCCCACCTGGAGTACTGTGTGCAGTTCTGGAGCCCCCAACACAAGAAGGATGTGGAACTGTTGTAGCCAGTCCAGAGGAGGCCACGAAGATGCTCAGAGGATTGCAGCAGCTCTGCTCTGAGGATAGGTTGAAAGAGTTTGGGCTCTGCAGCCTGGAGAAGAGAAGTCTTCCAGGAGATCTTATAGTAGCCTTCCAATATCTGAAGGAGGCTGGGGAGGGACTATTCACAAGGTCTTGTAATGACAGGATGAGGAGGAATGGGTTTAAAGTGGCAGAGGGGAGATTGAAACTGGATGTTAGGAGGAAGTTCTTTGCAGTGAGGGTGGTGAGACAGTGGCACAGGTTGGCCAGGGAGGTTGTGGAGCACAGAATCACTGGAGGTGTTCAAGGCCAGGCTGGATGAGGCCTTGAGTGACCTGTTCTAGTGGGAGGTGTCCCTGCCTATGGCACAGGGGGGTTGGAACTGGCTGAGCTTTGAGGTCCCTTCCAACCTAAACCATTCTACGATTCCTCTTTCCTGAGGTGTCTCTTGGCACTGTCTCTTTGCATGAAAGCAAAAGACTTCTCCAGCATGTGAAGCTGTCCTGGAAGGTCTCTCTGACCCTGTGTCTGAGCCTCCTGCTTTTTCTTCTTCTGAGTCCAGCAGCTGGAGATGAAAGGAGAGTGGCAGACTCCCTCCCTCCCTCCCTCCCAGCACAGCCTCTGGTTTTGAGCAAGCTGCAGTTCCCACCCTGCACCTTATCCTTGCTTCCCCCCTGCACACGACCTTGTGCTAAATATAGTGACCTGCTCTCAGCCCTCAGATCTTCCCTCACCTCTTCTGCTTTCTCCAGCCCTGCCATCGATGCTTGGCTTAGACTCAAGGCAACTAATCTGATGCAACCTTGGCATTTGTACTCCACGAGTCCTGCCCTGGTGATCAAGGAGGAGGAGGAGGAGGAGAAGGAGGAGGAGAGCCTGCAGTCTGCACCACTCTTCAGCTCTTCACAGCCTTTTAGGCTCCAGTCTGGATCCCCCCACCCTGCAAAAGGTGAGGATAACTCCTGGGGGTGTGATCTCCTCCCATGGTTGTGCCTGTGCCTGTGCCTGTGCCTGTGCCTGTGCCTGTGCATGCAGAGGGGAAGCACTTTTGAGGAACTCTAGAGGGTTAAAACGATGTTGCTGAAACCAGCTTAGAGGAAAAGTCACATGCACAGGGGAGATTTTGCAAGTCAGTGCTTGCAGCTCAGGGTAATGAGTGTGGAGGGAGGTGCAGGCTTTTCTTGCCTTGACTGAGCTGTGTCTGGTTAGTCTGTGGTCCCTGGAAAACACAGGGAGGAGAGCAACCTTCCCTCTCTGTGGTGGGACACTGGGGCACCTGAGCAGCTCAGAGCAGGATGATGGCAGATGAAGGACAGTGAAGAGGAGAAGGAGGGAGCTGAGCTGGCTTCCCAGGACCAGGAGGTGAGCTGGACCAGGTAAGCCTCTGCTGTGGGAATTAGTGTCATAGAATCAGTCAGGGTTGGAAGGGAGCACAAGGATCAGCCAGTTCCAACTCCCCTGCCATGACCAGGGACACCCTACCCTAGAGCAGGCTGCCCACAGCCTCTGCCAGCCTGGCCAAAAACACCTCCAGAGATTTGGCCCCAAACACCTCCCTGTAGGGACAACCCATTCCAGGCTCTCACCACTCTCATGCTCAACAACTTCCTCCTCACCTCCAGCCCCAATCTCCCCACCTCCAGCTTTGCTCCATTCCCCCTAGCCCTGTTACTCCCTCAGAGCCTAAAAAGTCCCTCCCCAGCTTTCTTGTAGCCCCCTTCAGATCCTGGAAGGCCACAAGAAGGTCCCCTGGGAGTCTCCTCTTCTCCAGCCTGCACAGCCCCAACTCTTTCAGTCTGTCCTCACAGCAGAGGTGCTGCAGCCCTCTGATCATCCTCATGGCCCTTCTCTGGACTCCTTTGAAGGAGTCAAAGTCACCAGAGTGTTGTTGGCATTACATAAAGAATAGGAAGAGATATAGAGAGAGACAGAGCCTGGGGAGTGCAGGAGACGAGAGGATGCCTCTGGTGCTAGCACATGAAGTGGCAGAAGCAAGTGTGGGTAGGACTCATCTCCAAACCAGGCAGTAAAAGGCAGTGGAGCCAAGCCAGGTCTGTGCTGCAGCAAGAGGTAAAAGCAAAGCTGCCCTTGTCAAGGAGCTGGCCCTGCCTGGAGAAGGATTTTTCCCTCCTGCAGTTCCTCAACAGGCTGGGGGAGGCTGAGTTGCCCTCACCTTGCTGCATCCTTTGCTGTCATCTGAGGACTGTCCTCTTGAGACACAAAACTCTCAACATCTAAAGCAAAGAAGGCCTTGATTCATCCCTAACTTACTGTGACAGCAGCAACAACAGGGTGGGAGCTTTTAATTAGATTTTGCTCTCATTTCCTCTGTTGCTGCTGTTTCGTGGGGGCTTTGGTGCCTTGCTTTTTGTTCTCCTATCTCCTTAACCTGAAGGGATGGAAGGCAGTGAGAAATTCAGTCTGAACCCACCCTTGGTGCTGGGAGACATATTCTGGAACATGCTCAGCAAGGAGGTCACACAGAAGAGCCAAACCCAAAGTGCAAGAGCATCACTCCTCACCTGCAGTGGTGGAGAGCAGTTGCTGTGTCCATCCCCTGCACATAAAATACACTGCACACCTCTTGTGCAAGGAGGTCACACAGAAGAGCCAAACTCAAGGTGCAGCAGCATCACTCCTCACCTGCAGTGGTGGAGAGCATCTTCTGTGTTCATCCCCTGCACATAAACACACACACACTGCACACCTCTTGTGCAACGAGGTCACACAGAAGAGCCAAACCCAAGGTGCAGCAGCATCACTCCTCACCTGCAGTGGAGAGCAGCTGCTGTGCCCATCCCCTGCACGTACACACACTGCACACCTCTTGTGCCACATTTACCATGGCTCCATTCCTTTACCTGTGAGATCCCAGCCCTCTGCAAGTTATTTTCTGCACCCAGAAGAGGCTTTGGTGTTGTTTCTCCTGCTTCCTGATGATCCCTCAACCAGTGGCTGCCCTGGCTCTGTGCAAAGGGGCAGTGACAGCAATGATCTGGCTTGATTCCTTTACCTGTGAGATCCCAGCCCTCTGCAAGTTATTTCCTGCACTCAGAAGAGGCTTTGGTGTTGTTTCTCCTGCTTCCTGATGATCCCTCAACCAGTGGCTGCCCTGGCTCTGTGGCAGCAATGACCATGGGTCAAAAGCAAAGCCACCCTCTTTGGGAGGGGGAGCAGATGGCCTCTGAGAGGATCCCTTGCACCAAGAGACACCAACTCCTGGTGCCAAAGTGAGAGCGTGGGGAAGCTCAGAAGTAAATGCTGGCTGTGGAGTGCCAGTCAGGCTGTGGCTGAGCCACGTGAGGGGAAGATAATTGAAAAGTAAATGTTAGAGACTTCCAAGCACTTGCTTTAATAACCACCCACAGGTCCTGGCAGTAGGTTACAGACCTACGTCAGCAGCAGCTGCCTGGAAAACCCACGGGCACGGTGCCTGCTGTGGGGATGTGCCCTGTCGACTGCTGGCACCACTCAGAGAGAGAAAGAGACCCTCAAAGGCCTCCCTGCTACTGGGCAAGAGCTCCTGCTCCTCTCTGCCTTCAGCAGATGCAGTTTTCCTCCTTAGCTGCACTGCTTCCTTGCCTGGTGGGAATTGTCCAAGGCAGCAGGCAGCAGGTTGCTTCGCTTCCTGCGAGGGGCATTGACACCTGCTCCACTTTCCTCTGCCACTGTCCTGTGACAGCAACAGCACAGCCCCTGCTGGCTTCACAAGGATCCTGCCTAGTCCTTGAGTAGCTGCTCACAAAATTAGAAGATTTCAGGGCATTGGGATTGTTGAAGGCATCTTTAGGGCTAACTTTTCCACCTTTACCCCAAGACAAGGTGATGGCAGCAGAAGGTGAGCAGAAGCAACAGCACAGCCTCTGCTGGCTTCACAAGGAAGGATCCTGCCTAGTCCTTGAGTAGCTGCTCACAAAATTAGATTTCAGGTTGTTGGGATAATTGAAGGCACCTTTAAGGCTAACTTTTCCACCTTTACCCCAAGACAAGGTGATAGCAGCAGAAGGTGAGCAGAAGGTGAGCAGAAGCAACAGCACAGCACCTGCTGGCTTCACGAGGAAGGATCCTGCCTAGTCTTTGAGTAGCTGCTCACATAATTAGAAGATTCTAGGGTGTTGGGATAATTGAAGGCACCTTTAGGGCTAACTTTTCTACCTTTACCCCAAGACAAGGTGAGCAGAAGCAGTAGCACAGCCCCTGCTGGCTTCACACGGAAGGATCCTGCCTAGTCCTTGAGTAGATGCTCATAAAAGGTGAAGATTTCAGGGTGCTGGGTTAATTGAAGGCACACTTAAGGCTACCTTTTCCACCTTTACCCCAAGACAAGGTGATTGCAGCAGCAGGTGAGGCTGTGCCTGCTGCTCCTGTGGCTGGCCCACACCTGCCTGGTGAGAGCCTGCTCAGGGAGTGGGGTCCAAAGGGCAGAGTACACCCAAGTGGTCTGGGCTGTTGTTACCCTTGATTCTCTCTCTCTCTCTGCAAGAGATGGGATTTTCTTCTTCTCTTTGCAGGGCTAGAAAATGCCTCCTTGCTCACAGAAGAAAGGAAGCCACCGGTAGGAGTGTGAATGAGGACTCCACCACCTGCTCCCCAAGGGAGAGAGCAGGCTGGGGCTGGGGCTGGAGCTGGAGCTGTGCTGCTTAAGAGGTGGAAGGCAATAAGGTGGATAGGCAACCTGCTGGACTTCTGACAGCACCACACAGAGGGCCTCAAGGAGAGGCACCTTCAGCATGGCACACAGCAGCCAGGCTGGTGGGTCCCTTGCCTCCATCCTCTACTCTAAGAATCATCTGAAGGAAGGATCCCTGCAGTGGGTGAAAGGTAAGCAAGCAGCTCCAGGGAGGCTTTACTGTGCCCTTCTAGTACTTAAAGGGAGGCTGCAGGAAAGCTGGGGAGGGACTTTGTCAGGCGGTGTGGTGACAGGGTGAGGAGCAGTGGATTTGCATTGAAAGAGGAGGGATTTAGACTGGATGTTAGGAAGAAATTCTTCACAGTGGAGCAGGTTTCTCAGGGAGGTTGTGGATGCTCCCTCACTGGAAGTGCTCTTAGGTGGGGCTCAGAGCAACCTGGGCAAGTGGAAGGTGTCCCAAAAGGCTGGGGCTGAAGCTGTGGTGCTTAAGTGGTGGAAGATAATAAGGTAGATAGGCAACCTGCTGGACTTCTGACAGCACCACACAGGAGGTTCTGGATGCCCCCTCCCTGGAGGTGCTCAAGGCTAAGTTGGGTGGGGCTCAGAGCAACCTGGGCTAGTGGAAGGTGTCCCTGCCTGTGGCAAAGGGTTGGAACTAGATTATCTTTAAGGTCCTTTCCAACCCAGCCTGTTCTGTGGTTCTATGAACTCATCCTGAGTGCAGTACCCTTAAAGGACCAGAAGAGAGATTTTCCAGAGGTGCTCGTTTCCAAAAGCAGCAGGACATGGGGGATGTTTCATCGTTTTGGGGAGAGTATAGAGGCACTTTGTACCTGTTTTGGAAAGCCTGATGTGTTGGAATGAATGGACATCTGCTTCCTGAGAACCAGAACCCTGGAAATCCTCCTGCCTTAGTCTGCAGAAGTCAAGAACTCTTTGGGAAAGCTGACCTGTACCTTCCAAGTGACTCCTTCCCCTCTCTGCTCCCTCAGCTGCTCCTGAGGGCACCTGAGGTGCTGTGCAGAGACTGAAGGTGGTGCCATGGGTGGCTCTTCTCACCAAGACCTCCATGTACCATGCAGCAGGGAACCTTCTTTGCTTGCTCAGTTCACAGCCCCTCTGTAGTGCTTGGCTTTGGCAGGAGCAAAGCAGCTCTTGTCCCTCCAGCAAAGGCCAAGGAGCTGAGCCCCTCTGCAAATCTGGAGTCTCTCATCCTGGCAGTCAGCTTTCACACATTGCATCGTGTTGCAAGGGATCCTCAAAGCTCATCTTGTCCAACCCCCCTGCAAGCAGCAGGGACTCCTCCAACTAGAGCAGCCCAGGGCCACAGCAAGTCTGAGCTTGAATGCCTCCAGGAATGGGATCTCAACCACATCTCTGGGCAACCTGTTGCTGTATTTCACCACCCTCATGGTGCAGAACTTCTTCCTGGTGTCCAGCCTAAATTTCCCTTGCTCTAGCTTCAGACCACTGCTCCTGATAGAATTATAGAGTTATAGAATCAGTCAGGGTTGGAAGAGACCACAAGCATCAGCCAGTTCCAACCCCCCTGCCATGCCCAGGGACACCCTACCCTAGAGCAGCCTCACCACAGCCTCTGCCAGCCTGGCCAAAAACACCTCCAGGGATCTGGCCCCAAACACCTCCCTGCAGGGGCAACCCATTCCAGCCTCTCACCACTCTCATGCTCAACAACTTCCTCTTCACCTCCAGCCTCAATATCCCCACCTCCAGCTTTGCTCCATTCCCCTTAGTCCTGTCGTTCCCTGATAGCCTCAAAAGTCCCTTCCCAGCTTTTCTGTAGCCCCCTTCAGATCCTGGAAGGCCACCAGAAGGTCACCTGGGAGCCTCCTCTTCTCCTAACTGAACAGCTCCAACTCTTTCAGGCTGTGCTCACAGCAGAGCTGCTGCAGCCCTCTGAGCATCCTCATGGCCCTTCTCTGGACACACTCCAACATGTCCACATCCCTCTTGTAATAGGAATGGTTTAGGTTGGAAGGGACCTCAAAGCTAATCCAGTTCCAATCCCCCTGTGCCATAGGCAGGGACACCTCCCACTAGATCAGGTCATTCAAGGCTTCATCCAACCTGGACTTGAACACCTTCAGGAGGGAGCAGCCACAACGTCCCTGAGCAACCTGTGCCAGTGTCTCACCACCCTCACTGCAAAGAACTTCCTCCTAACATCCAGTTTCAGTCTCCCCTCTGCCAGATTAAACCCTATCACCTCAGGCCCTTCTAAACAGTCCCTCCCCAGCCTGCCTGCAGGTCCCCTTTAGGTATTGAAGTGTAGCTCTAAGATCTCCCCAGAACCTTCTGTTCTCCAGGCTGCAGAGCCCCAGCCCTTTCAGCCTGCCTTTATGGGAGCAGTGCTCCAACCCTCTGATCATCTCTGTGGCCTCCTCTGGACCTGCTCCAGCAGGGCAATGTCCCTCCTGTGTTGGGAGCCTGAGAGCTGGCCACAGTCATCTAGCTGAAGCCTCAGCACAGCAGCAGTGGAGAAACAGGAGAGGTGAGCCCAAGGCTGAGGCTCTTTGTTTTCATGCTTGCTTTGTGCTCCTCGCCTCCACTGCTCCGTGTCAGGAGGAGCTAAACCTCAGCAAACAGAACCTTCTTATCCGGAGGGTTTCAGCTGTGCCTGCTCTTCCCTCTTGGACTCGGTGCAGTCACACCCTGCTGCACTCCAAGTGCCTCGTTTCATCTGGCATCTCCTGAGCAGTCAAGAGCTGATGAGGAAGGAGGGCAAAGGTGGCAGAGAAGGGAGAGGTGAGTGCATGCTGCCGGCACAGCAGCCTGGGGGAGCGCTGAGCAGCGCCAGCTGGAGCAGCCCAGGGGACTCCAGGCTGACCCCACAGCAGCAAAGAGGGAGGCAAGCTGCAGAGCTGGGTGAGAGGCTTCAGAGAAACAGGATCTCACCTGAGCCACCCTCTTCCTTAGACCTGATCTCTTCCTCTTGGCACAGCACAGCTTGTGTAAACTCTAGATGGATGCCAGATGGGATGCAGGCAGATCACAGCTCTCCAAGGCTGCTCTGTCTCAGCTCTCAGCAGCCTGCTCCTCAGATCTAGGACAGGCTGTCCTCACACTTTCTGTGCTCCTGACTGCAACCTGGGTCTCTAGATCACATCTTTGATCCTGGCCTAGCTGAAACTGGGGAAATGAAAGCCTTGAGGGGCCCAGGAGCTCTTCTGGAATCAGGACCTGGATGCTGGAAGACCTTTGAGGCTCATTCTCCAGGGCAGCCTTCCACATCCCAGGCAATGTGGTTAAGGGAAACCATTTTAATTTGCTTCCTCAAGCCTTTTCTTGGGGTGGGTGGGCAAGGAAGGATCTCTCTAAGAAGCAGAGAATCTTAGCAGGACCCAGCAGCTTGAGTCCATTGTCCTGTCAGTTAGGGATCAGAGAGGATGCTGGAAGACCTTTGAGGCTCATTCTCCAGGGCAGCCTTCCACATCCCAGACAATGTGGTTATTGGAAAGCATTTTGCTTGTCCAATCCTTTTCTTGGGGTGGGTGGGCAAGCAGGGATCTGTCTAAGAGGCAGATAACCTTAGCAGGACCCAGCGGCTTGAGTCCGTTGTCCTGTCAGTTAGGGATCAGTGAAGCAAGACATTACCTTGCTGAAGATCTCTGATCCTGGCCCTAGCTGAAACTTGGGAAATGAAAGCCTTGAGGTGCTCAGGAGCTCTTCTGCAATGAGGACCTGGGTGCTGGAAGACCTTTGAGGCTCATTCTCCAGGGCAGCACTTCCACATCCCAGACAATGTGGTTATGGGAAAGCATTTGAATTTGCTTGTTCAATCTTTTTCTTGGGGTGGATGGGCAAGGAAGGATCCCCCTGAGAAGCAGATAAGCTGCTGGGTCCTGCTAAGGTTGAGTCCATTGTCCTTTCAATGAGGGATGAGTGAGGCAAGACATCATCCTGCTGAAGATCAGAGCATCCTCTTATCTCTGATTGCTCACTCCTGGGATGTATTTGGGGTTTCCTCCCTTTCCTTAGGTTGTTTCCTTGCAGGGGCCATTAGGGCTGCTTCCAAAGCACCTTGTGGTTGCCCTTGGAAATACCCAGCTGGATTCATTTAGAAGGGGTCACGTTGGCCCATGTTCCTCAGCCTTCCTTTTGCCAGCTATTCCTTAGCTTCTAAGAGAAGAACCCCCACCAGAGCTGTGCTCATGACACCTTTGGGCTCTTGCAGAACCCTTCAATGGCCAGGTGCTCATGGTGCTCAGCATGGACAACAACTGCTCAACCACCTCCTTTGATGTGGAGCTTTGCACAGAGAACCTGAAGTCCCTTGGGGTTCAGGTAAGTTCCTCATGTGTTACCTGCCCTGGGCACCCCATGGGAGTGAAGGCTTCCTGCATCTGCTTGGCTTTTGCAACCACATCACAGAGCTGCTTGTGTCAGTTCAGCTTCAGCCTGTCCCCTATGGCCACAGAGGGGGTTGGGCTGGATGATTCCTGGAGATCCCTTCCAGCCTCTAGGGTTCTGTGATTCTGTAGAGTGGTCCTGATGAGACTCAGATCCCAAAACTGGTGGGGAGACTCCAGTCTGCTGTTTGCTCCCCGAGCAGGTGGCAGTGGATCAGTGGAGAAGGTTGCTCCAGGATGCTGTGCTGAAGCCTGAAGTGAGGAGGTACCTGTTCTACAACTCCAGGGCCTTCCAGATCGCCGTGGCTGTGGTGAGGACAGAAGGGGCTCACAGGGGCACTTGCTGAGATGCATCAATGCCTTGCCCTCCACCTACAAAGGTGGAGCCCAGTAGAATGTGTGAAAACCTGTCACCTCCTCCTCCTCACCCCAAACCTCCCTCCCTCCCCTCCCTTCTGGGCCCCCAGCTCAAGAAGGACCTCAGGGAACTGCTTGGAAAAGTCCAGTGCAGAGCCATGAAGATGATGGAGTGGAAGAGCCTCCTTATGAGGAGAGCCTGAGTGGCTTGGGGCTCTTGAGCTTGGAGAAGAGGAGCCTGAGGGATGACCTTATTCATGCTGATAAAGATGTGCAGGCTGAGTGCCAGGAGGCTGCAGCCTACTCTGCTGGGGGATGCCCAAGGACAGCACAGGGGGCAATGGGTGGAAGCTGAGGCACAGGAAGTTCCATGGAAACATGAGGAGGAATTTTTCACTTGAGGGTGGCAGAACCCTGAAACAGGCTGCCCGGGGGGGTTGTGGAGTCTCCCTCTCTGGAGACATCCAAGACCTGCCTCATGTATCTGAAGGGGCCCTACAGGAGGGCTGGGGAGGGACTATTCACAAGGTCTTGTAATGACAGGATGAGGAGGAATGGGTTTAAATGGTCAGAGTGGAGATTTAAATGGGATGTTAGGAGAAAGTTCTTCACAGTGAGGGTGGTGAGACACTGGTACAGGTTGCCCAGGGAGGCTGTGGCTGCTCCCTCCCTGGAGGCGTTCAAGGCCAGGCTGGATGAGGCCTTGAGCAACCTGTTCTAGCAGGAGGTGTCCCTGCCTATGGCACAGGGGGGTTGGAACTGGCTGAGCTTTGAGGTCTCTTCCAACCTAAACCATTCTATGATTCTGTGTGTTCCTGTGTGATCTGCTATATGAGATCATAGAATGGTTTAGGTTGGAAGAGACCTCAAAGCTCATCCAATTCCAACTCCCTGCCATAGGCAGGGACACCTCCTACTAGAACAGGTCACTCAAGGCCTCATAGGTCACTCAAGATCCTGCTGTGGCAGGGGGGGTGGACTGGATGAGCTTTGGAGGTCCCTTCCTGCCCCTGACATTCTGGGACTCTGCGTTTGTTTAGTCCTCCTCTGGTGAGAGAAGCTCCTCCAGAGAGCCCCAACCATCAGCATCTGCTGTAAGGCTGATACTTTGCAGGCAGCTGAAGGTGTGACAAAATCTGATTCCTTTATCCCAGTTGCATTTGTGGGTTTTTTTGGGGTAGCCATTACACATCTCCTCCTTTGCAGGAGCTGCTGCTTGAAGGTTTTTGGTGCCTCCTTAGTGCAGATGTTAGTGCAGGGTGATGCTGTGACACTCTCTGCTCTGCACATCTGGCCAATCCCCTGCCCAAACACAAGCTGTGTGAAGTAAAGGCCAAGGGATTACTAATTAGTTTATTTTTAACCTGTCTTTATGCAGAGGACAAACCTCTCAGTCCTTAACCCAGCCCTTGAGGCCTGGGGCTGGCACCCTTTGGGTTTTATTGGGACTGAGTGCTCTGAGTGCTGTGACAGAGGAGCTTTCTAAATAAAGGGACTTTTTTAGAGGTGCTATCAACATGGCTCAGTGAGTGCATTCCTTATCTAAATGGAAGAGCTCAGCTGCAACCCTCCCAGGGCATGAATCATCATTGCTGTCACTCCCTGCCTTTGAGGACCAGTGATATTTTACAATGAACTTCGAGCTCACTCCATCCTTCCAGTGCTCTGTTTGTCCTTCTAGTCCTTTATTTCCCTCTATTCATTACTGGGAAGGACTTCTTCTCCTTCCTCACCCTCTGAAAGTCTCCTGTGATTCAGTTTCTGGTGAGGTCTTGCTCTGGGACTGGGATGGGGAATGGAGCGAAGGTAGAAGTGGGTAGGATCAGACTGGATGTTAGGGAGAAGTTCTTCACTATGAGGGTGGTGAGGCACTGGAACAGGTTGCTCAGGGAGGGGATGGAAGCCTTGTTTCTGGAGTTTTCTAAGGCCAGGCTGGACGTGGATCTGAGCAAGCTGATCTAGTGTGAGGTGTGGGAGGCTTGGCTGAGCCAGCTGCAGGCTGTGAGGCCATCCAGTGAGACCTGGACAGAAAGAGCTGAGCACAGAGGAACCAAATGAGGCTCAACGAGGACAAATGCAGAGTCCTGCACCTGGGGAGGAAGAATAAACTGCAGCAGTACAGGCTGGGAGGTGATTGCTGGAGAGCAGTCCTGTGGAGAGGGACCTGGGAGTGCTGGTGGAGAACATCCATGGCACAGCAATGTGTCCTGGAGGCCAAGAGGGCCAATGGGATCCTGGGGTGCATTAGGCTGAGTGTGTCCAGCAGATCCAGGGAGGTTCTTCTCGACCTCTACTCTGCCCTGGTGAGACCTCATCTTGAGCACTGCCTTCAGTTTTGGGCTCCCCAGTTCAAGAGGGACAGGGATCTGCTGGAGAGGGTCCAGCAGAGGCTATGAGGATGCTGAGGGCACTGCAGCACTGCCTGGGGAGGAGAGGCTGAGGGACCTGGGGCTGCTTAGTCTGGAGAAGAGAAGACTGAGAGGGGATTGGATCAATGTTTATAACTATCTGAGGGCTGGGGGTGAGGAGGAGTGGGACAGGCTCTGCTCACTGCTCCCTGCCATAGGCCAAGGAGCAATGGGTGGAAGCTGCAGCACAGGAGGTTGCAGTTCAACACAAGAGGCAACTTCTTGCCTGTGTGGGTCCCAGAGCAGTGGCACAGGCTGCTCAGAGAGGTTGTGGAATCTCCTTGTGTGGAGCCTTTGCAGGCCTGTCTGGATGTGTTGCTGTGTGCCCTGAGCTAGCTTGGATGGTCCTGCTGTGGCAGGGGGGTTGGGCTGAATGAGTTCTTTCAGTCCTTTCCTGACAGCTGCTGACATCCTGTGATCTCTTTGGGTCCCTTCCAACCCCTGACATCTGTGATCCTGTGTCCCTGCCCATGGCAGAGGGTTGGAATTGGCTGATCCTTGAGGTCCCTTCCAGCCCTGGCAGTTGTGTGATTCCATAGGAGAAGACAGTGGTAGCTTTCTTCACTTCTCCCATGGTTCTGTGTCTCTCACCTGTCTCCATGGGTTTTGCAGGTTTTCTATGTCTCTCTCTGGACAAACATTTACTCCACAGTCCAGCTGTGCTCCTTTGGCCGTTACTGGGAGGCCAGCCTGCTGGTCACCTTGGCTGCTGTCCTGGTCACTGTGGCTGTGATCCTGGTTATCAACCATCGCCAGAGGAAGGTAAGAATCATAGAATCCTAGAATCAGTCAGGGTTGGAAGGGACCACAAGGATCAGCCAGTTCCAACCCCCCTGCCATGCCCAGGGACACCCTACCCTAGAGCAGCCTCACCACAGCCTCTGCCAGCCTGGCCAAAAACACCTCCAGGGATCTGGCCCCAAACACCTCCCTGCAGGGGCAACCCATTCCAGCCTCTCACCACTCTCATGCTCAACAACTTCTTCCTCATGTCCAGTCTGAATCTCCCCACCTCCAGCTTTGCTCCATTCCCTCTAGTTCTTTCACTCCCTGATTGCCTAAAAAGTCCCTCCCCAGCTTTTCTGTAGTCCCCTTCAGATCCTGGAATTCCACAATAATGTCCCCTGGGAGCCTCCTCTTCTGCAGCCTGCACAGCCCCAACTCTTTCAGGATGTGCTCACAGCAGAGCTGCTGCAGCCCTCTCAGCATCCTCGGGGCCCTTCTCTGCACACCTCCAGCATGTCCAAAAATTTAGTTGGAAAAGACCTTTAAGATCACCTGGTTTAATTTTTAACTGTCAAGTTACCCCTAAACTGTGTCTTTCCATGGCTTTGAAACCCCTCCAGGGATGGGGACTCCACCACTGCCCCGGGCAGCCTGGAAATTAACCTCAAACCAGCACACGCTGGAAGGCAATTGCACTTCAGACATCTTGTCCACAAAGCTGGGGGCTGTTAGATTCAGGTTGGATGTAAGGAGGAAGTTGTTGAGCATGGGAGTGGTGAGAGGCTGGAATGGGTTGCCCCTGCAGGGAGATGTTTGAGGCCAGATCCCTGGAGGTGTTTTTGGCCAGGCTGGCAGAGGCTGTGGTGAGGCTGCTCTAGGGTAGGGTGTCCCTGGGCATGGCAGGGGGGTTGGAACTGGCTGATCCTTGTGGTCATGGAATCACAGAATTTCTTAGATTGGCAAAGACCTTCAAGATCATAGAATACAATCATAGAACAGAATCATAGATCCTCGAGTCCAATCATTAGCTTCACACTGACAAGTCTTTGACTAACCCAAATCCCTCAGCACAACCTCTAAGCACTATGAATTGCCATGGTTGGAAAGGAGCACCAGGAGCATCCAGGAGCAACCTTCATCCCAGCATCCTTCATCACCAGACCACAGCCTCAAGCACCACATCCACTCTTTATAAAAACACCTTCCAGCCCTGACTGAGTCCATGATTATATGAAAAGAAATCATCCTGCAGGAGCTTTCTGGCAGCACAAACATCTGCCAGGGGTGGCTTGGCCAGTGCTGAGAGCTGGTGACAACCCTGCCTGGGCTTTTGGCAGCACAAACATCTGCCAGGGGTGGCTTGGCCAGTGCTGAGGGCTGGTGAGAACCCTGCCTGGGCTTTTGGCAGCACAAGAATCTGCCAGGGGTGGCTTGGCCAGTGCTGAGAGCTGGTGACAACCCTGCCTGGGCTTTTGGCAGCACAAACATCTGCCAGGGGTGGCTTGGCCAGTGCTGAGGGTTGGTGACAACCCTGCCTGGGCTTTGGGCAGCACAAACATCTGCCAGGGGTGGCTTGGCCAGTGCTGAGGGCTGGTGAGAACCCTGCCTGGGCTTTTGGCAGCACAAACATCTGCCAGGGGTGGCTTGGCCAGTGCTGAGGGCTGGTGAGAACCCTGCCTGGGCTTTTGGCAGCACAAACATCTGCCAGGGGTGGCTTGGCCAGTGCTGAGGGCTGGTGACAACCCTGCCTGGACCGCAGGCTGCCTCTTGTCACTGCTCTCCTTTCAGAGAGGTGGCATTTGGGGCTGGGCAGCAGCAGTTTGCAGCCCTGGGCTGGCCCAGCTCAGTCCTCCTGCATTCTTTAACAGATCAATATGAACACAGACGTCAGGCTGGCAGCTCTCAATGAACTCCTGATCAAACACAGCTTAATACTGGGCATTACAGATGCCCTGGATGGGCCACACAACATCCTGCAAGTATCCTTTCTGTGGGCAATCATCTGTACCCCTCCTGGATAGGCAATTTGTGGAATGGAGGAGTTTGTAGGTGGTCCACGAGGGGTTCCCAGTGGGTGGGGTATGGAGATTTTGGGGGTTTTTCTCCTCCTCATGGATGGCAGGAGGGATTGGGTAGGTTTTTCTGTTGGTGTTTGGTGTTTTTTTTTTCTTTTTTTTTTTTCCTTTTTTTTTCTTCTCCAATAAATGGATATTGAGACATGCCCAAAGGCAATTAAAAATAATGAGCCTAAGAGATTGATGCTATGAGCACAGACTGAAAGAGTTGGGGCTGTGCAGGCTGGAGAGGAAAAGGCTCCCAGGTGACCTTCTGGTGGCCTTCCAGGATCTGAAGGAGGCTACAGAAAAGCTGGGGAGGGACATTTTAGGCTATGAGGTAGTGACAGGACTAGGGGCAATGGAGCAAAGCTGGAGGTTGTTAGATTCAGGTTCGATGTAAGGAGGAAGTTGTTGAGCATGAGAGTGGTGAGAGGCTGGAATGGGTTGCCCCTGCAGGGAGGTGTTTGGGGCCAGATCCCTGGAGGTGTTTTTGGCCAGGCTGGCAGAGGCTGTGGTGAGGCTGCTCTAGGGTAGGGTGTCCCTGGGCATGGCAGGGGGGTTGGAACTGGCTGATCCTTGTGGTCCCTTCCAACCCTGACTGATTCTATGACTCTAATTCCCACAGCAGAGGCTTACCTGGTCCAGCTCACCTCCTGGTCCTGGGAAGCCAGCTCAGCTCCCTCCTTCTCCTCTTCACTGTCCTTCATCTGCCATCATCCTGCTCTGAGCTGCTCAGGTGCCCCAGTGTCCCACCACAGAGAGGGAAGGTTGCTCTCCTCCCTGTGTTTTCCAGGGACCACAGACTAACCAGACACAGCTCAGGTGATCCTTGTGGTCCCTTCCAACTCTGACTGATTCTGTTCTAAGTGGGATTAGCCCTTTGGGCAGGCAATCCTTCCTAAAAGTCTCTTCTGCTTAGATGACAGTGATGGGTCTCAACAGGAGCAGGGGGACAGCACTGTGCCTGTGGAAAAAAAAGAACCCCCAGACAACACAGACAGCTCCAGGGCCCCTGTCCCTGGCAGCTCCTCTTCTGCCTTGCAGAGATGAACTGAGCCAACAGCATCCCACTGCCTCTGCCCTCGTGGTGCTTTGCAGCCCTGAGCTCCCTGCTTCAGGCACATCAGAGAAGAGGATTTCATGGCCACTTGTCTGGCAGCCAGGTCTGTGTCTGCCAAGCATTCCTGCCCTTTCAAAGGGATAGGTTGAAGAAGCACAGAATCAGTTAGGTTGGAAGATTGGTTAAGATAGGTTAAGATTGGTGACTCCAGCCCAGCAGTGCCAGGTCACCACCAAACCAATGCCCTCAGCACCACATCTACACAGCTTTGAAACCCTTCTGGGGATGGGGACTCCACCAGCACCCTGGGCAGCCTGTTCCAGAGCTTGGCAACACTTTCAGGGGAGAAATTATTCCTAATGTCCAACCTAAACCTCACTTGGCAAAACTTGAGGACATTTCCTCTTGTCCTGACAAGAAACCAGGTCAGGGGAGGATCATCTGCTGCTTTTTAGGGGTACCTTTATGGGACAAGACAGATTCAGGGGAACCTTCACGTTTATCTACATGTCCCAGAACTGCCTGAGAGCAGAAGATGACCCAAGGGGTTTGGATTTCTCAGCCTGCTGCAGTCTCATCACCTCTTGTCCTGTCACAACAGGCCCTGCTCAAAAGTCTGTCCCCAGCTTTCTGAGCAGCCCTTTAAGTACTGAGAGGCCACCAGAAGCTCTCCCTGGGGCCTTCTCTTCTGCAGGCTGAAAAAGCCCAGCCTGACCTCAGCCTGGCCTCACGGCATAGGATCATAGAATGGTTTAGGTTGGAAGAGACCTCAAAGATCATCCAGTTCCAACCCCCCTGGTGCCACAGGCAGGGACACCTCCCACTAGATCAGGTCGCTCAAGACCTCATCCAGCCTGGCCTTGAACACATCCAGGGAGGGAGCAGCCACAACCTCCCTGGGCAACCTGTTCCACTGCCTCGCCACCCTCACTGTGAAGAATTTCTTCCTAACATCCCATTCAAATCTCCCCTCTGCCAATTTGAACCCATAAAGCAGAGGGTTTCCAGCCCTGCCAGCATTGCTGTGGCCTCCTCTGGCTCTGCTCCATCAGGTCCTTGTCCTTCTCGTGCTAGGACATTTAGATGTAAGGCCACTGAGATTAGTGAAGAGCACTGCCCTGGGTTATCCTGGTTGTCATCTCTCCGGGATGCAGGAGATGTGCAAGCAGGTCTGGCTGCCTTCTGGAGCAACGTCTCCCTTCCCTGCCACTGCCACCCCTCTTCTCTTCCCCTTTGCCTTGAGCTTTTGCCTTAGCCCAGACCTCTTGGCTTAGAATTAGCCCTGTGGTGTGTTAGTTAGCTGCTGGCTGAGTCCTGAGCATCCCAAGGGCAGCAGCTGCCCCAGCTCTGCTCCCTCCAAGGTCTGTACCACGATCTGCATGGGGCTCTAAGGGCTGTGGGGAGGGAAGCATGGAAGGGTCCTTTCCTGAACTTGGCCATCCCAGCTGTGGTTTGTGCACTTCAGCCCCGAGCGCTGCCTCCAGTCCTTGGCAGCTCACATCACAGAGCTGCAGAGGACACAAGAGGTAAGGTGCTGCTGGGTGCAGCAGGTCCACCCCTGTGCCTTGGCTCTGGTGGGGTGGAGGTGGGCAAGGAGAGCTGAGTGAGTGCACTCCTGGGCATCCCCTGCTGAGAGCTGGGGATCTGCACAGACTGGAACTGCAGCTGCTCAGCAGGGCTCCCTTTGGTACCTGCATGGCTGGATAATTAACTGTCTGGCTCTAATAAAGGGAAGGCATCGGGCCTCAGGGGCTAATTCTGGAAGCTCGTGTCACACCCTGGCACAGCTGACACCTTGAGCTGTCCTTCTGAGGTAATGGCATAGCCTGAGGCATCAGTGAACACTCTCCTGACTTAACTGGGGGAAAACAAAACCCAAACCATTGTCCTCTTGGCCTTCAGAAGATGTTTTTCCCCTCTCTGGGAGTATAAAGTGTGTGCAGTTCTGGAGCCCCCAGCACAAGAAGGACATGGAACTGCTGGAGAGAGTCCAGAGGAGGGCCACAAAGATGCTCAGAGGGCTGCAGCAGCTCTGCTATGAGGACAGGCTGAGGGAGTTGGGGCTCTGCAGCCTGGAGAAGAGAAGGCTTCCAGGAGACCTTATAGTAAGCTTCCAGTATCTGAAGGGGGCTACAGGAGGGCTGGGGAGGGACTGTTCACAAGGTCTTGTAATGACAGGACAAGGGGGAATGGGTTCAAACTGGCAGAGGGGAGACTGAAATGGGATGTTAGGAGGAAGTTCTTCACAGTGAGGGTGGTGAGACACTGGCACAGGTTGCCCAGGGAGGTTGTGGCTGCTCCCTGGGAGGTGTTCAAGGCCAGGCTGGATGAGGCCTTGAGCATCCTGATCTAGTGGGAGGTGTCCCTGCCTATGGCACAGGGGGGTTGGAACTGGCTGATCTTTGAGGTCTCTTCCAACCTAAACCATTCTATGATTCTATGAAAGACCAAGTCTGCCCTTGCTGACCATGAGAGGTGAGGGGATACCTCCCCTCAAGAATCCCAAGGCTGCTCATGTCCCTGGATGAAGGGCCAGGGAATGGGCACTGAGATACCAATTCACTTATTGGTCCATCTGTAGTTCTTAAAGACAAGATGTTCCATGCCAGGCTGTGAACATCATGCCAGGCTGGGACCATCATGCCTAGAGCAGTCAGCAGCAGCAGAGGCAGCTGAAGGCAGCAGGGCTGTATGATGAAGATCCTCAGCTCCCCATGCTGGGAATGGCTCTTGGCCGATGCTGGGATCACAGAATCATGGAACTGTTTTGCTTGGAAAAGCCTCCTAAGATCACTGAGTCCAACCATCAGCTTTAGCACCACTGTGGCTATTAAGCCATGTCCCCAAGTGCCATGGCCACACTTTTCCTGAACACCTCCATGGTGTTCTTAAACCTCCTCCCTGGGCAGCCTGTTCTAATCCCTGACCACTCTTGCAGCAAAGAAACTTTCCCTAACAACCAACCAAGCCTCCCCTGGCACAATTTCAGGCCATTTCCTCTCGTTCCATCACCTGATGCTAGGGAGAAGAGCTAGGAAGGAGGTTGGAGCCCAGCTGGCTCCAACCTCCTTCAAGGGAGCTGTAGAGAGCAGTGAGGTCTCCTCTCAGCCTCCTCTTCTCTAGACTAAACAACTTCAGCTCCCTCATCTCCTCCTACCCAGCCCTGTTCTCCAGACCCTTCATCAGCTCCTGACGATAGCTCCCAGAAGTTAAAAACATGCAGGAGGAAATGGTGCCCACCAAAAGCTCTCCTCAGGACACTACTGCCTGCCTTTGAAGACCCCTCCCCAAAATCTCTTTCTCTTCCAGTCAGGTCTGCGGCACAGCCTGGACCAGCTGTGTGTGGTGATGGAGGCAGTGGTTCAGCCTGACCCACAGTTGGAGGAGAAGGAAGAGGAGGAGGAGGCTTCACATGAGGAGTCTCCTCTTTTATCCACTCCAGTGAACCTAACTAAAGAGCCTGTGACATGCAATGAGCTGCTACACCTCGTTCCTGAGGGCCCACCAGAGGTAATGATGAATATCATAGATCCAGTCAGGGTTGGAAGGGAGCACAAGGATCAGCCAGTCCCAACCCCCCTGCCGTGCCCAGGGACACCCTACCCTAGAGCAGCCTCACCACAGCCTCTGTCAGCCTGGCCAAAAACACCTCCAAGGATCTCCCCCCAAACACCTCCCTGCAGGGGCAACCCATTCCAGCCTCTCACCACTCTCATGCTCAACAACTTCCTCCTCACCTCCAATCTGAATCTCCCCACCTCCAGCTTTGCTCCATTCCACCTAGTCCTGTCCCGCTCTGGTAGCCTAAAAAGTCCCTCCCCAGCTTTTTTGCAGCTCCCTTCATATCCTGGAAGGCCACAAGAAGGTCACCTGGGAGCCTCCTCTGCTCCAGACTGAGCATTCCCAACTCTTTCAGTCTGTCCTCATAGCAGAGGATCTTCCCAGAGGTGCAAAACAGAGGTCTTGAACCACTTCCTCAGGCACTTCATCTCCAAAACTTGTCCCAGCTGCTGCCAGCCATGGGGACACCTCCTTTGTTCACCAGCAGGAGCACCTGGAGGCCTGAAGATCTACAAAGTGCTTCTGCAGCCCTGACACTGCTGAGCAGTTAATGCTTGCTGAGCAGCTAGTGCTGAATCCTTGAGGAATTAGGGTTTGGGCTTTACATACAACCATAGAACCATACAATGTCAGGGGCTGGAAGAGCTCCAAAGCTCTTTTGGTCCAGCCCCCCTGCCAGAGCAGGACCACCCAGAGCAGATCACACAAGAACACATCCAGATGGTTCTTGAATATTTCCAGAGAGGGAGAGTCCACAACCCTCCTGGGCAGCCTGTTCCAGTGCTCTGTTGTCCCCACAGTGGAAAAGTTCTTCCTCAGGTTCCCATGGAACCTGCTATGCCTCAACTTCCACCCCTTGCCCCTTACCCTGTCACTGGGCATCACCGAGAAGAGGCTTGCTGGTGGCCATGGGTCTGCACGTTTGGAGGACAACCTCTTCCAGTGCCTTTGTCCAGGGTGGAGATGAGGTCTGGCTGTGCCTCCTCTGTGGAGCATGGCTTCAGAGGCTTGTGGTGTGCTGAGCAACCAGAGTGTCCTCGTTCCTGCTCAGCAAGAGGCTTCAGGAGGGGCTGCCTTTGATTGATTTCCTTCTTCTCTGCTCGCTGTTGCTAAGCAAAGTCTGTGCAGGTGACATGCAGCAGATTGAAGCCCTCTGCCTGTCTGCAGGCAAAGAACAAGCACCAGAAGGCAGTGGCCAAGCAGGCAGGTCCCTGCACAGCCTGGCTTTCTGGCCACCCACCACGGAGTGGTCACTTAGTGTCCCTCCCATATGGGGACAGTGTGAGCAGAAGGGGATGTGGGACAGTTACATATGCTGCTGGCTCCTGGCCTCTTCCCTGCAGACAAGGACAGTCCTTGAAGGAAGGAGCAAATGCTGCTCACTGCTGTCCTCCACGCTGCCTGCAGGCAGCTGCTCCGCTCTGACACTTCTTCTGCTCCTTCCAGGTTATGGCCCAGCAGCTCCTGGTGATCTTCAGCGGATGCTACGTCCGGCTGCTGGTCACTGGCCAGCTCCCCCGGGCTGTGCCAGGGGGGCACCTGCAGCACTGCAGCCTGCCCTGTCTCTGCCAGTTCATCCAGGCCACCGTGCTCAGCACCCACCACAGCTGCTTCACAGGCAGGTGACTGCAGTGGGCTGGAAGAGAATGAGCCCCAGGCTGGCCATACAGCAGGGTGCAGAAGCTGTGGGGCAGAGGAGAGGGCTGGCATCGCTCTGCTGGGCTCCTCGGGATGAAGGAGTGGAAATGTGACTCCAATAAAGCTTGTGAGACCCCCACCCAGAAAGCTGCTCTCACTTCTGAGACCTTCTGCCTGCCCTCTGGCCTGGTATGAAGAAGCTGTCCTGAGGAATAGAGCCTGGAGCTCCCTTGGCATCTTTCTCACTGCTCTTACTTGGGGACCAATAGGGGAACCTGTAGGTGCCAGGTCCATGCCTCTGAGGTGAACTGTTTGGGGGTTTCAGTCTGTGTGCAGTGATGGTTGGGGTGAGTGCTGGAGGGTTTGGCTGGAGGAGCTGATGGGTGTGCTTCAGGGCTGATGGAGGACCTGGGTTTGGAGGGGATAGACCTTGTGCTGAGCAGGAGAGGATGCCTGCAGCCTTCATTTTGCCTGTGCAGAGCAGGGGTGAGGAAAGGGACATTGCCTCTCTTTTCCTGCTGCTGTCTGTATGCTGCAGGGGGAATAATGTCCTTCTCTCCCCAGGCAGACCTTCAAACCCTCTTCTGCCTCATCCTGTGGTAGGCAGAGGAGGGTAAGGGTGACATCCTTAGCATCCCTTCCCCCATGTCACCTCCAGAGCACTGCAGCCAGTCTCTAAAGAGAAGCAGGGCTTGTGCATCCCTTGCCAACCTTGCTGCTGTTTGTGCTTGGTCTGCACTCCCCAGTCTCAGAGCCAGGTGAATTCTGACAGCTTCTGCTCTGCCTTTTGGCCAGGGCAATGTGCCTCCTGCCTCCTGACCAAGCACTCAGTGATTCAGGCAGGTCAGGCTTTGAGTTTGATGGCCTTGCCTTGGGGTGCTGTAAGGCTGGCCAGAGATGTGGCTGCTGGAGCCCAGATATTGCATCTCATGCCCTGCGAGTCAGCAGCCTGATCTGCTGCAGAAGAAAATGCAGGATCAGTGTGTGAGGCAGGAAGGAGCTAACATCTCTCCAACCCACTCTTGGTCTTCTCCTGGTGTTTGGTGTTGGCAGATTTGAGTAAATCCTGATGCACTGAAAGCTGTCAAGTGCAGCACAGAGACCTTCAGTCCAGCTGATGTCTGTCTGCTGTTAGTGAAGGGTGAAGACCTACAGGGACATGGGGATGACCTTGCCTCTAAGCCATCACATCAGCTTGTACGTGGTGCAAGATCTCCAGGTGTTTAAAGGAGAAAAAAAAAAGCAAGATGAATATCCCCAATCCTGAGCAGACCTTTTCTCCCAACCCCTGCCAAGCTCCAATCCTCTCCAGAGGATCCAACCTTGCATTTCACAGAAGACAAGAGGAATGGTTGCAGCTCAGCCCTGCTCTTTAGGCAGTGAAGGTGGCTGGAGGGACTAAGCTGCCCTTCCCAGGCTTTGCTGCCAGGTGTTTGGCTTCTCCCTGCTCCAGCCCCGGCGTGTTGGGTGTTACCTCTGCAGAGCTGATGCCTTGGTTTTGCAGATGCATCCCTCTAGATGGTGCTAAGCTAAAGAGAAAAGGCAGGTGGCAAGAGGCCCTGGGGGAGAGGTTGTCCCACCGTGGGTATCTCAGCACCTCTGGCACTGCCCGAGCTCTCCTGGGTGAGAAGAACATCTCAGCTGTCTGCTTGCTCCCAGTGAGGTGCCCACACACCAGTGGCAGGAGATCTCCCATGCTTTGCATGGTGCCTGTAGGCAGGAAATACCTATAGAACCAGAGAATGGTTTAGGTTGGAAGGGACCTCAAAGCTCAGCCAGTTCCAACCCCCCTGTGCCATAGGCAGGGACACCTCCCACTAGAACAGGTTGCTCAAGGTCTCATCCAGCCTGGCCTTGAACACCTCAAGGGAGGGAGCAGCCACAACCTCCCTGGGCAACCTGTGTCATTGTCTCACCACCCTCATTGCAAAGAACTTCCTCCTACCATCCAGTTTAAGTCTCCCTTCTGCCAGTTCAAAGCCATTCCCCCTCATCCTGTCATTACAAGACCTTGTCAATAGTCCTTCCCCAGCCCTTCTGTAGGCCCTTTCAGATCTTGGAAGGTTACTCTAAGGTCTCCTTGAAGCCTTCTCTTCTCCAGGCTGCAGAGCCCCAACTCTCTCAGCCTGTCCTCATAGCAGAGCTGTTCTGAGCAGCATCTCAGTGGCCTCCTCTGGACTCACTCAAACTGTTCCATGTCCTTCCTGTGCTGGGGGCTCCAGAACTGCACACAGTACTCCATGTAGGGTCTGACAAGAGCAGAGCCAAGGGGCAGAATCCCCTCCCTTGCCCTGCTGCCCACAGCTGCTCTTGCTGCAGCCCAGCACACAGTTGCTGTCTGGGCTGCACTCACACTGCAGCCTCATCTTGAGCTTTGCACCAGCCCAGACCCCCAGGTCCTGTTCTTCAGGGCTGCTCTCAGCCATTCCCCACCCAGCCTGGAGATGTGCTTGGGATTGTGCTCACCCAGGTGCAGGACCTTACTCTTGGCCTTCTCAGGCTCTTCTCCCCCTTCATGGTTCCTTCTAGAGTGTGAGGCTGCACAAAGGCTTCAAGGTTCTGCTCAGTGCTTCTCCTCCTCCCCATGTCCTAAATCACACAAGTTGGTTTTTAATGGCAAGAATCCATCTTGGCTACTTTTTCCACTTCACTCAGTTTTGCTGAGCATGCAACCAAGCCTCATCTGAGTCCTCTTCTGTCTCATGCATCATTATCCAGAGTTTTTTACCCAATCCAAGCCCAGAGAATGTGTGATTTATGGATGTGGGCAACCAAGAGCAAGTCCAGCCTGGCTGCTAGGGAACAGTGAGGGTCACTGAGGGTTGGGAGGTGCAAGGAAAGACTTTCAGATCAACAGTTTTGACTTTGGAGACTCAGAGGGGCACTAAATCAGCAGCTGGAAGAGAGCTCTTCTTAGCAGAGGCCTTTAGAAAAAAAGAATAGCTCAGGTCTGCTTTTCTTCCCATTTGAGTATAAATGAGAGGAGAGCAACTGCTGACCTCAACAGGACTGCACTGATGCAGTGCTGCTGGCAGAGGAGAGCTGAGCTCCTCTCCTTCTGCTTGTCCCACCAAAGGGAAGGTTGCTCAGACTCACTGATGGTATGAAGGCAACACAACCTCCTGCTGGCAGTAGAGACCACTGATGGTATGAAGGCAGCACAACCTCCTGCTTCAGTAGAGACCACTGATGGTATGAAGGCAGCACAACCTCCTGCTTCAGTAGGGACCACTGATGGTATGAAGGCAGCACAACCTCCTGCTTCAGTAGGGACCACTGATGGTATGAAGGCAGCACAACCTCCTGCTTCAGTAGAGACCACTGATGGTATGAAGGCAGCACAACCTCCTGCTTCAGTAGGGACCACTGATGGTATGAAGGCAGCACAACCTCCTGCTTCAGTAGGGACCACTGATGGTATGAAGGCAACACAACCTCCTGCTTCAGTAGAGACCACTGATGGTATGAAGGCAACATAACCTCCTGCTTCAGTAGGGACCACTGATGGTATGAAGGCAGCACAACCTCCTGCTTCAGTAGAGACCACTGATGGTATGAAGGCAGCACAACCTCCTGCTTCAGTAGAGACCACTGATGGTATGAAGGCAGCACAACCTCCTGCTTCAGTAGGGACCACTGATGGTATGAAGGCAGCACAACCTCCTGCTGGCAGTAGTGAACATCTCTCTGGCATCAGCCATGATTAAGAGATGTGTTCTTCATGTGCAAATGAAGTGCCTGGAGCACTTCTGTGAGGAGGAAAGGTTGAGAGCCCTAAGGGTGCTGAGCCTGGAGAAGGGGATCTGGTTAGTGCTCAGTGAGAGCTAAAAGGATGGGGCCAGACAAGGGGCAAAAGGCATAAACTGGAACCCAGGAGGTACCATAGAATCATAGAATGGGTTAAGTTGGAAGGGACCTCAAAGCTCATCCAGTTCCAACCCCCCTGTGCCATAGGCAGGGACACCTCCCTCTAGATTGGGGTGCTCAAGGCCTCATCCAACCTGCCCTTGAACATCTCCAGGGAGGTTGTGGAGCACAGAAGCACAGAATGTGATCAAAGATGTGATCAAAGACCCCATTCTGTGCTTCTGTGCTCCACAACCTCCCTGGGCAATCTGTGCCAGTGTCTCACCACCCTCACTGTAACAAACCTCCTCCTGACATCCAGTTTCAATCTCCCCTCTGCCAGTTCAAACCCATTCCTGCTCGTCCTGTCATAACAAGACCTTGTCAATAGTCCCTCCCCAGCCCTCCTGTAGGCCCTTTCAGATCCTGGAAGGCTACTATAAGGTCTCCTTGAAGCCTTCTCTTCTCCAGGCTGCAGATCCCCAACTCTCTCAGCCCATCCTCATAGCAGAGCTGCTGCAGCCCTCTCAGCATCTTCATGGTCCTCCTCTGGACTCTCTCCAACAGTTCCATGTCCTTGTTGTGGTGGGAGTTCCAGAACTGCACACAGAGCTCCAGGTGGGGTCTGATGATGATCAGAGACTGAGAAGTTAATGAGGGACCTCATCTCTAGCCAGCAGCCTCCCCCTGCTTCAGATTACCTCTGCTGGAGCCACCTCCAAGACCTGGACCTTCTACAGATAGAGCTGAAGACACCTTTGGTATGAAGGCAACCAAAGCTAAGTCAAGGAGCAATGTGGCCACAGCTGAATGCCCACAGTTGGCCCAGTTTCTTTGGTGGGTTTTTTCCCCTCAGCTTTTCTACACCTTCCCTTCTCCTGCTCCTTCAGCTTAGCTCCTCAGTGTTCTTTGAACCCCTGCTTGCTTGGGAGGAAGGAAGCTGGGATTGATGTGTTGCCAGGTCTGGTGGAGCTCAGAAGGAAGGAAGAGAGGATGATGCTCAGCACCCAGGCTGCTGGGTCACTGCAGACTGTCTGAACAGCCTGGCCACAGCTCTGGAGCAGCAAGGAGGTAAAATGTGCCTGTGTAGACAGGGTGCTGCTGCTCTCCACTCAAGGTCTGGGAAACAACCCCAGCCTGGTGGACTGTGTCAGGAGGAGGTGAAACATCAGCAAGTCCAAACAAGGCTTTGCTCCAGAAGCCTGGCATGAAGGATTGGAGTGGTCTTGGTGCTCAGGAGCTGCTGAGACTCTTGTGGTGGCAGCCACTCATGCCTATGGATAGCAAGACAGGGAAAAGCTTTTTTCCCAGCCAAAGGTGGAATAACTTTTTCCTGGCTGCTTTGTTCCTGGCATCGGTGGAGGGGAATTTCTGTTGAGTCAGATGTTCCTCAGGTGGGACTGGCTCTTGCCACCTTGCTGACCTCCTTGCTGGGGAATGGTGCTCATTTTTGAGAGGCCTGGACCACTGGTCCAACCAGGCTGCAGCCTGGATGCAGTCATTGCAAAAAAAAAAAAAAAAGTATTTCTGAATAATTGGTCCTGACATTTGCAAGCCTGAGAAGAGATCACAGGGTCACAGGATCTTAGGGGTTGGAAGGGACCCAGAGAGATCATTGAGTCCAACCCCCCTGCCAGAGCAGCACCAGACAATCTAGCTCAAGGCACACAGGAACACATCCAGAAAGGCCTGGAAAGGCTTCAGACAAGAAGACTCCACAACCTCTCTGGGCAGCCTGTGCCACTGCTCTGGGACCCTTCTAGGCAAAAGTTCCCCCTTGTGTTGAGCTGCAACCTCCTGTGCTGCAGCTTCCATCCATTGCTCCTTGGCCTATCCCAGGGAGCAAATGAGCAGAGCCTGTCCCACTCCTCCTGACCCCCAGCCCTCATAGATTTACAGACATTGATTCAATCCCCTCTCAGCCTTCTCTTCTCCAGACTAAGCAGCCCCAGGTCCCTCAGCCTCTCCTCATCAGGCAGTGCTGCAGTCCCCTAAGCAGGGAGGTGACTGAGAGCTTTTCATAGAATCCTAGAATCAATCAGGGTTGGAAGGGACCACAAGGAGCAGCCAGTTCCAACCCCCCTGACCACTCTCTCAGTGAAAATTTTTTTCCTACTGTCCAATCCAACCCTCCTCAATCTCAGCTTGAGGCCATTCCCCCTTGTTCTATCTCCAGTTCCCTGTGAGCAGAGCCCAGCAGCAGCCTCTCCACAATGTCCCTTCAGGTAGCCGTAGACAGCAATGAGCTCTGTCCTCAGCCTCCTAGAATCACAGAATCAGTCAGGATTGGAAGGGACCACAAGGATCAGCCAGTTCCAACCCCCCTGCCATGCCCAGGGACACCCTACCCTAGATCAGGCTGCCCACAGCCTCTGCCAGCCTGGCCAAAAACACCTCCAGGGATCTGGCCCCAAACACCTCTCTGGACATCCTGTTCCAGGCTCTCATCGCTCTCATGCTCAACAACTTCCTCCTCACATCCAATCTGAATCTCCCCACCTCCAGCTTTGCTCCATTTCCCCCTAGTCCTGTCACTACCTCATAGCCTCAAAAGTCCCTCCCCAGCTTTTCTGTAGCCTCCTTCAGATCCTGGAAGGCCACAAGAAGGTCACCTGGGAGCCTCCTCTTCTCTATGGCAAAACATCCCAAGCCCTTTACCTGTGCCTTTTCCAGCCCTTGCTGAGAGGGAAGAGAAGCACCTGTGCAGCTCAGAAAATGCCAACCATGAGATGGAAAGTGCCTAACCATCACGGGGAGGGTCTCAGGAGCATGGGAGGCTTGTGAGAGCCCCAGGAAGAGTTGGTGGATTGGTTTGTCCCCTGCAGAGTGAGGGCAGATGGGTGGCAGCAGTGCCAGCCCAGCTTGGCTCATCTCTAGGCACTGAGCAAATACTGGCAGCAGAGCCAAGGCAGGAGATCCCTCAGGGAGTGTTTCATCTCCTGCTGGTTGCTAATCACTGGCAGTGGCATGGGAGCTGTCACCCTGCCTGCCCCTGCTGCCATCATCATTGCTGAATGGAGCAAAGCTGGAGGTGATGAGATCCAGATTGGAGGTGAGAAAGAAGTTCTTCACCATGAGAGTGATGAGAGGCTGGAATGGGTTGCCCAGGAAGGTGGTGAAAGCTTCATCCCTGGAGGTGTTTTCGGCCAGGCTGGCAGAGGCTGTGGGCAGCCTGCTCTAGGGTAGGGTGTCCCTGGGCATGGGAGGGGGGTTGGAACTGGCTGATCCTTGTGGTCCCTTCCAACCCTGACTGATTCTGTGATTCTATAGATGTGTTCATCTGTGATCTGTGCTAGACTGTGTTGTCCTGCTGTGGCAGGGGGGTTGGGCTTGATGATCCCCTTGCATCCCTTCCAACCCCTAGCATCCTGTGATCCTTTGATCCTGTGAGCCACATCCACAACCTCCCTGAGCCACCTGTGCCACTGTCTCACCACCCTCACTGTGAAGAATTTCTTCCTGACCTCCAATCTAAATCTCCCCTCTTCCAGCTCCAATCCATTCCCTCTCCTTCAAGCACTGCAAGCCCCTTTATAAAGTCCCTCCCCAGCCTTCTTGTAGGTCTCCTTCAGCTACTGCAAGTTGTTGCACTGAGATTTTTGGTGCTGTCTGATTGCATTTTTTTTCCCCAGTACCTTGAAAGGTGTGTGGGGGAGGAAAAGATGCAACACGTTGGTCCTTAGCCAGGCTGCTAACTACAGCAATAAATGGGATTGAGTTCAAGGGAAAGAGCCCAGCTTGCAGCCACTGATGGTGTGGTCTGGCAGCTTGGGGAGCAAATTAAATGAGAATGGTTTCTACTCAGCTAGGGAGGGCTGAGGCTTTTAGAGCCCCCAGGGATTTGGCTGGTAATGCTGGTGGAGCATTTAAGGGAGGAATTGCTCTGGGCTACTTCACAAATCAGCCCAGGGTGGCTGTAGGCCAGCAGAGATCCCCATGCTGTGCAGCAGATGCTGTCCTCATTGGTCCAGCCCAGAGAGTGGTCTAACAGACACAGTGGAAGTCTCACCACCAGACTTAACTGTGGCAAGATAAAATCCTAGAATCAGTAAGGATTGGAAGGGAGTACAAGGATCAGCCAGTTCCAACCCCCCTGCCATGCCCAGGGACACCCTACCCTAGAGCAGCCTCACCACAGCCTCTGCCAGCCTGGCCAAAAACACCTCCAGGGATCTGGCCCCAAACACCTCCCTGCAGGGGCAACCCATTCCAGCCTCTCACCACTCTCATGGTGAAGAATTTCCTCCTTACATCCAATCTGAATCTCCTCACCTCAGCTTTGCTCCATTCCACCTAGTCCTGTCACTCTCGGGTAGCCTAAAAAGTCCCTCCCCAGCTTACTTGTAGCCCCCTTAAGATCCTGGAAGGCCACAATAAGGTCCCCTGGGAGCCTTTTCCTCTCCAGACTGCACAGCCCCAACTCCTTCAGTTTGTCCTCACAGCAGAGCAGCTCCAGCCCTCTGCTCATCCTTGTGGCCCTTCTCTGGACACCTTCCAGCACATCCACATCCCTCTTATCCCAGAGGCTGCAGATAAGTGAGAAGCCTGAGATGTGTGCTGCGAGATGTGTGCTGTGAGATGTGTGCTGTGAGATGTGTCTGTGCTGTTCTGTTTGTGTCTGGGCTGCACTCAAGTCTGTCCCAGCTCTGTGCAGGGATCATGAGGCAACTTTTGCCACCTGCACATGCCAAGCCAAGTGTTTCCTCCCATCTCTCCTTTCTGCTGCCTCCTTTCCACCTCAAAGAGAAATTCTCCAGAAGCAGCTTCCCCAGCCAGGGGTGAGGGAATTCAAGGAGAGAAGATCTTCAGGAGTCACCCCCGTGAGGGGCAGATGATGTCTCCTGGGGTAAAGAAAAATCAAAAGGGCTCTGGCACTTGGCAAGGTCTGGCAATGCTTTGCTTGTAACCCGAGGCTGTCCTGCCCCCCATGCTGAGCTCTTGCCCTGGAGCCAGCAGCCTGGCAGAGCTGACCCTGCCTGCTCTTCTCCTTCACCATGAGACAAGGCAGACAGGGAGGATGTGACAAATCCTGTGGGAGGTTTCCTAAAGAGGCACAGCAGTTGGGTGCCCAGGGTTGGGCAGGAGGTAACAGCTCCGCTCCTGGCTCTGCTCTCACTCTGCTCTTATGCAAGTGTCCTGGTTTGAGCTTAGACCAGAACTAATTCTGTTCAGTGATGTCACTTCTCACCTTGCTTTCTGCTCACTGAGGCACTTGCTGCAGTTCAGGGCAGGTTTGCACAGCCAGGGAGGAGCTGATGGGGAGAGCTCCTGCCAAGGGCTGGGCTGCAGAAAGGCTCTGCCTGAGGCTGACTCTTCTGCAGACCAAGGGCACTGCCACAGCTTCTGCCCCACCTTGGAGGCAGGAGCTCAGATGTGGCACCTGCAAGGAGGAGTGGACCAGAGAGGTGAGCCTCAACTGCCCAACAAGGGATTGCAGCCCATGGATGCCACCTCCAGGAGAAAGCTGAGGGATCTCCAGGGTCAATCCTCTTCTTCAGTAACTGTTGTCCCAGGAGGGCTCTATTCTGACTTCCATCCCAATCCATGCATCCTTGAATCCATCTCCTCTTGCTGAGCCCAGTCTGGGCCTCCCCCAGTGCCTGTCCCCCAGCATTGCTGGTGACAATGGTGATGCCATTGTCACTAGGGCTTGGGCTGCACTTTGGCTTCTATCTATCTGTATCTATTTTATTTAATCATTATTGTTTTTATTAAAATTGGGTTACTTTCTTTCCCAGCCCATCACTCACTGTCCCTCAT
Source organism: Psilopogon haemacephalus (assembly GCA_013396835.1). Classification (NCBI taxonomy): domain Eukaryota; kingdom Metazoa; phylum Chordata; class Aves; order Piciformes; family Megalaimidae; genus Psilopogon; species Psilopogon haemacephalus. The sequence continues at coordinate 164,119 of VWZI01010426.1, forward strand.
TCCCTTCCTCTTTGCCTTTGGGAAGGCAAAGGGGGTTCATGGAGAGCCTCTGTCACTTAGGGGTTGGCCCAGCCTTAACCCTTGTGATCCAGCAGCTTCACCTCTCGATGTCCTTCACACCTGAAGAGCTAAGACATGTTTCTGAACAGGGGCCACACTTTATTTTCTTAGGGCAAAACACCCCCTGTGAGACAGACTGAAGGAAGCTGATGGGATAAAACCCCACAGCTCCAGGCTGGGTGGGGAATGGCTAAGAGCAGCCCTGAGGAACAGGACCTGGGGGTCTGGGGGTGATGCAAAGCTCAAGATGAGGCTGCAGTGTGAGTGCAGCCCAGACAGCAACTGTGTGCTGGGCTGCAGCAAGAGCAGCTGTGGGCAGCAGGGCAAGGGAGGGGATTGTGCCCCTTGGCTCTGCTCTCCTCACACCCCACCTGCAGCACTGTCTGCAGCTCTGCAGCCCCCAGCACAAGCAGCACATGCAAGG
>VWZI01010426.1:173267-183542 GCA_013396835.1 Psilopogon haemacephalus
CTTCTGTATTATTTTTTATCTCCACAGCTTGGAACTGGATAGAAAAAGAATCAAAACTTGAAGCAATGTCAGCATCCAGATGTCACCCTGAGCTGCCCTGGTATTTTCCCCACTGGGGTGACCTGCACATCCTGTCCCAGGGGCATGCACAGCTCCAGCTCCACTTTCACCCTCTTACAGACACTCGAAGAGTTTGGAGAACCGTTTCTACTCAGCCAAGGTGTGAACTATAATCACTGCTGCTTGACACTGCAAGGGCTTCAAACCATCAAGGGCATCACCTCTGCTAGGAGGACAGACTGAAAGACTTGGGGCTGTGCAGGCTGGAGCACAGGAGGCTCCCAGGTGACCTGCTTGTGGCCTTCCAGGATATGAAGGGAGCTGCAAAAAAGCTGGGGAGGGACTTTTTAGGCTATCAGGGGGTGCCAGGACTGGGGGGAATGGAGCAAAGTTGGAGGTGGGGAGATTCAGTCTGGATGTGAGGAGGAAGTTGTTGAGCATGAGAGTGGTGAGAGGCTGGAATGGGTTGCCCCTGCAGGGAGGTGTTTGGGGCCAGATCCCTGGAGGTGTTTTTGGCCAGGCTGGCAGAGGCTGTGGTGAGGCTGCTCTAGGGTAGGGTGTCCCTGGGCATGGCAGGGGGGTTGGAACTGGCTGATCCTTGTGGTCCTTTCCAACCCTGACTGATTCTATGATTCTATCAAGAAAGGACTGGATGGAGCACTTAGTGCCATGGTTTGGTTGATTGGCTAGGGCTGGGTGCTAGTTTGGACTGAATGAGCTTGGAGGTCTCTTCCAACCTGGCTGATTCTATTCTATTCAAGACAGCAGGACCTGAGCCTGATTCTCTGGCAGTGTTCTGACAGCCCAGCCCATGTAGGTGTTCTCCTGGCTGTTTGTCACTGAACTGACTCAGTTCTTGCTCTTCTGTCACGCAGTGCACGGCAAAAACCTCTGAGCAGTTTCACAGAATGGCATCAGAGCATGCAGGTGGTTGGCAGCCACCTCTACAGACCATCCAGTCCAACTGCCCTCTGCTCAGCAGGGATGTGCCCAACTGCAGCAAGTTTCTCAGAGCCCCAACAAGCCTGATCTTGAATGCTTTCAGGGATGGGGCCTCCCCCACCTCCCTGGGCAACCCTTTTTAGTGTTCCACCATCCTCATACTATTTTGAGAGTGAAAGTTGAGTCTTCATAGAATCAGAGAATGGTTTAGGTTGGAAGGGACCTCAAAGCTCCTCCAGTTCTAGCCCCCTGCCATAGGCAGGGACACCTCCCACTAGAACAGCTTGCTCAAGACCTCATCCAGCCTGGCCTTGAACACATCTAGGGAGGTTGTAGAGAACAGAAGCACAGAATGTGATTGAAGATCTGTGATTCTGTGCTCCACCACCTCCTTGGGCAACCTGTGCCAGTGTCTCACTACCCTCACTGGAAAAAAACTTCTTCCTACCATCTACTTTAAATTTCCCCTTTGCCAGTTTAAACCCATTCCTCCTCCTCCTGTAATTACAAGACCTTGTCAGTAGTCACTCCCCAGCCCTCCTGTAGCCCCTTTCAGATACTGGAAGGTTACTCCAAGCCTTCTCTTCTCCAGGCTGCAGAGCCCCAACTCTCTCAGCCTGTCCTCACAGCAGCCCTCTCAGCATCTTGGTGGTCTCCTCTGCACTGGCTCCAACCCTTGCATGTGCTGCTTGTGCTGGGGGCTGCAGAGCTGCAGACAGTGCTGCAGGTGGGGTGTGAGGAGAGCAGAGCCAAGGGGCAGAATCCCCTCCCTTGCCCTGCTGCCCACAGCTGCTCTTGCTGCAGCCCAGCACACAGTTGCTGTCTGGGCTGCACTCACACTGCAGCCTCATCTTCAGCTTTGCATCACTCCCAGAGCCCCAGGGCCTGCTCCTCAGGGCTGCTCTCAACCCAGCCTGAAGTTGTGCTTGGGATTTTCTTGTTTAGGTGCAACTCTCTTGTTTGCTCTAAACTTAAAGCAGAAAGTCCAGAGCCAGATAGAAACCAGAAACTAGGGCACGCTCCATCTGATGGGACTTGGCTGTGTCTTTGGGACCAGACAAAGCATTACAGATCTCGGCTGAATCTCTGAGTCCCACTGCTGGTGGTTTCAGCTGATTTTGAAAGCAGAGAGAAGGTAGGAGTCTTCAACAAGCCCCATAACAATTAAGCCACAGTTATTGGAGGTTTCCAGCAATAGATTGGCTGATCAATGCTGCCTCTCACCCCAGATGAAAGAGCAGAGCTTCCTCCCCATTGCAGCATGCACTGCTTGCAATCTCCAGCAGAAGTGAATCATCTCCAAGCCAAACAACACCAAAGTCAGCTGCCAATTTTCTACAAGACAAGGAAGGGCAAGGCTGTGGAGCTCTGCAAAACCAAGGCAGCTGCAAACCTTCTTAATGGCAGCTGCAAACCTTCTTAAAGGCAGCTGCAAACCTTCTTAAAGGCAGCTGCAAACCTTCCTAAACTGCACCTGACTCCCACCTAAACACAAAGCTGGGACTTTATAGGGGTGGGATTGACCTGGGTCTTGCATCAAGGCTTTCACACACTGCTAATAGCTGCCCTGCAGAGACCTTGATGTTGGTGCTGAGCAGAGGCAGGTGGGATGAGTTTTGGGATGCAGTTCTGGTGAGGAGCGCGGAGCAGCAGTGCTGCCTCACTACTGGTTTCCATTTCCCTGTTCTGGTTGTAACTGGAAGTTGCACTTCTGAGCACTGTGATGGTTTGGGTGTTCTTCGCCGCCCACAACGTTTGAATTCACCCAGAGCAGACTCAGGCAGCTGGAAGTTAAGGACAGGAGCTTCATATTCACAGCTTAGCACAAGATACAAGCAGATATTTACAACAGATTACAAATATTTACAGCTGTATACAGTAAAAAGGTAATCCTAAAATCATAGAATCAGTCAGAGTTGGAAGGGACCACAAGGAGCAGCCAGTTCCAACCCTCCTGCCATGCCCAGGGACACCCTACCCTAGAGCAGGCTGCCCACAGCCTCTGCCAGCCTGGCCAAAAACACCTCCAGGGATCTGGCCCCAAACACCTCCCTGCAGGGGCAACCCATTCCAGCCTCTCACCACTCTCATGCTCAACAACTTCCTCCTCACCTCCAGCCTCAATCTCCCCACCTCCAGCTTTGCTCCATTCCCCCCAGTCCTGTCACTCCCTGACAGCCTCAAAAGTCCCTCCCCAGCTTTTTTGTAGCCCCCTTCAGATCCTGGAAGGCCACCAGAAGGTCCCCTGGGAGCCTCCTCTTCTGCAGCCTGCACAGCCCCAACTCTTTCAGGCTGTGCTCACAGCAGAGCTGCTGCAGCCCTCTCAGCATCCTCGGGGCCCTTCTCTGCACACCTCCAGCATCTCCACATCCCTCTTGTCCCAGGGGCTCCAGCACTGGATGCACTACTCCAGGTGGGCTCTCAGCAGAGCACAGCAGAGGGGCAGAATCCCCTCCCTGGCCCTGCTGCCCACACTGCTCCTGCTGCAGCCCAGCCTCTGCTTGCCTTTCTGCCCTGCAAGTGCACACTGCTGCCTCATCTTCAGCTTCTCCTCCACCAGCACTCCCAAGTCCCTCTCCTCAGGGCTTCTCTCCAGCCACTCACTGCCCTTTATTTGTGCTTGGGATTGCCTTGATCCAGCTGCAGGACCTTGCGCTTGGTCTTGTTGCACCTCCTGAGGTTGGCTTGTGCCCACCTCTGCAGCCTGCCCAGGTCCCTCTGTACAGAAACACCACAGCCCTCCCAGAGATCGGAGTCCCCAAGAGGGGCTCCCAAGCACTCTTCCACCTTCCCTCCACGCTCTAATCTTATGCCAGAATCCACTTTACACTCGAGGTAAATCAGAGAGCTCAGGTTAGAAGTAGGAATTGCTTAGTTGGGTTACACAGATCCAGCTGGAAGCCAAGGAGAGGGAGAGACACCAACAGCCAGAGCTCAGACCAGAGCAGCTCTGTCTTATACATGTTTGTGTCCTGCCCTTAGTCCATCTCAGCAAACCTATGAGTGAAGCAGATGTCAGCAGTGTTTGCTTTCCACAGCCCTATCATCCCAATTTTTCTTATTAAAGTATTCCAATTAGCCTCAAACCAGCACAGCACCAAGAGGCTAAAGCCTCCTGCTTGCCCCCATTTAACTCAGCTGAGCCAAAGTGTGGTTGGGGCAGAAATGAGCCTAGCACTAGGGTTTTGTTTCATTTTATTTTTAGCCTGACTGGAAGCAGAGAGCAGAAGAAATTTTGGCGTTGAGCAATTTCTGGACTCGTTTTGCAAGCCCTAGAAGATTCTGCTGCTCAGGTAAACAGGCAGAGCACCCCAAACTTTCCACCTCGTCATCATTTCCCACCACCCCTCTCTGCCTCTAGCCACACTTAAATTAAGAAGACTCCAAGCAATCATGTCGGGTTTAGGTGGCTGGCATGGAGAGAACTCCTTTGCCACGACCTAGTGGAGAGGCCTGTGTCCTTTCACTGCATGACTGCATCCCCAGTCCCACAATCCCAGCACAGTGGGGATTGGAATGGACCACTGGAGATCATCCAGTCCAACCCTGCTGCTAAAGCAAGGGCACCCACAGCAGCTTGCCCAGGGTGGCAATGGCCAGAGGAGGTTTTGGAATCTCTCCAGAGTAGGAGACTCCATAATGTCTCTGGGCAGCCTGCTCCTGATGGAGGATGCAGGCAATGCTCTCAACTTTGGAAGGCTCCTGGTGCTGTGGGGATGGTGACCATAGAATCAGAGAATCATAGAATCAGTCAGGGTTGGAAGGGACCACAAGGATCAGCCAGTTCCAACCTCCCTGTCATGCCCAGGGACACCCTACCCTAGAGCAGGCTGCCCACAGCCTCTGCCAGCCTGGCCAAAAACACCTCCAGGGATCTGGCCCCAAACACCTCCCTGCAGGGCCAACCCATTCCAGCCTCTCACCACTCTCATGCTCAACAACTTCCTCCTCACCTCCAGGCTCAATCTCCCCACGTCCACCTTTGCTCCATTCCCCCCAGTCCTGTCACTCCCTGAGAGCCTCAAAAGTCCCTCCCCAGCTTTTTTGTAACCCCCTTCAGACCCTGGAAGGCCACCAGAAGGTCACCTGGGAGCCTTCTCTTCTCCAGACTGCACAGCCCCAACTCTTACAGTCTGTCATAGAATTATAGACTCATAGAATAGTTTAGGTTGGAAGGGACCTCAAAGATCATCCAATTCCAACCCCCCTGTGCCATAGACAGGGACACCTCCCACTAGAACAGGTCATTCAGGGCTTCATCCAACCTAGCCTTGAACACTTCCAGCGAGGGAGCAGCCACAACCTCCCTGGGCAACCTGTGCCAGTGTCTCACCACCCTCACTGCAAAGAACTTCCTCCCAACATCCCATTTAAATCTCCCCTCTGCCAGTTTAAACTCCTCTTCTCCAGCCTGAACAGCCCCAGCTCTTTCAGTCTCTCCTCGTAGCAGAGGACCTCCCAAGAGGTGCAAGACAGAGGTCCTGCATCCCTTCCTCAGGCACCTCTCTTCCAAGGTCAGTGGCAGCTATAAGGAGCTGCCATGCCCCTGGCATGAGCAAGAGAAGTTTGAGGCTCTGCGGCGAGCGTGCGGCTGCGGCTTGACGGCAAAGCTGACACGTTGGGAAATAATTCTGCATGGGTTACGTCAGAGCCAGGAAGCTCCTCTCAATCAGAGAAATGTCCTTTCCATGACAAGATGCACCCATTGCTGGCTTGACTCACAGCTCTCCTGATCCCAGTGGCCTTACGCCCTGCTTCGCAAACATCCGCTGGGGAAGGTTTAATTTGGGAGCTGAGATGCCCGCAAGCTGCAGGCACCCAAAGGTCAGCTCTGATGCTGTCTGTAGGCAGCAACAAGACTGTTTTGGGCTTCTGCTGGCTTTGGTGGTTGGCAACCAGGGCTGGCAGCAGCTGGCTGGGGTGTTTGCTGCTTCCACCAGCATCCCAGGCAACTGCTGCCTCTCTCGCTGCCATGACCCAGGGGGTACCACACAGAACAGCCCACCCTAAGGGGGCTCCAAACTGTCTAACTGAGTTCTTGTCTTTTCCTTTTCCCTCTGAGATCTGAAGGAGGCCTGCAGGAGGGCTGGGGAGGGACTATTCACAAGGAATAGGACTATTCACTATTATGAGAGGATGAGGGATAATGGGTTTAAGCTGGCAGAGAGAGGGGAGATTTAAACGGGATGTTAGGAGGAAGTTCTTTACAGTGAGGGTGGTGAGATGCTGGTACAGGTTGCCCAGGGAGGTGTTCAAGGCCAGGCTGGATGTGGCATTGAATGACCTGATCTAGTGGGAGGTGTCCCTGCCTATAGCACAGGGGGTTGGAACTGGCTGAGCTTCGAGATCATGTCAGAGCTGGTGGAACCAAAGCAAAGCTCATTCATTGAGGTTTGTTTCGAAACAGCTTTGAGATCAGCAGAAGACAAACAACTTCAGCTGACACTTGACCAAACTCTCTCCTAGACCTCTCTGCTGCTGGAGGTGTTCAAGGCCAGCACGGATGAGACCTTCAGCAACCTGCTCTAGTGGGAGGTGTCCCTGCCTATGGCACAGGGGGTTTGGAACTGGCTGAACTTTGAGGTCTCTTCCAACCTAAACCATTCTATAATTCTATGGTCTCCACCCTGGTTTAGAGCTGGCTGACCTGCTGCTGCTCTTGCCCCATGGACATGCTCCTGATTTGCACCAGCACCAACAGAAGTGAAAATAAAGTTGTAGTTTGGGGTCTTTCCCCAGCCTCCTCCTTCAGCTGCATCTCTGTAAAAGTAACAGGTTCCTCCATCCTCTGTGGCTGACTGTCCTGGGGACACCTTCCTCCACATGCTGGTAGAACTGTCTGAGGGTGAGGTGCTGCTTTTTTTGGTCTACAGCTCCAGAGTCAGCAGTTAATGTTCCTGTGCTACTTCACTTTGGCCATCTGAAAGGGAACTGTGGCTGGTCTGGGATAAAGCTTCCAGCTGGCATCTGAAAGGGAACTGTGGCTGGTCTGGGATAAAGCTCCCAGCTGGCATCTGAAAGGGAACTGTGACTGGTCTGGGATAAAGCTCCCAGCTGGGCATCTGAAAGGGAACTGTGACTGGTCTGGGATAAAGCTCCCAGCTGGCACCTGAAAGGGAACTGTGGCTGGTCTGGGATAAAGCTCCCAGCTGGGCACCTGAAAGGGAACTGTGACTGGTCTGGGATAAAGCTCCCAGCTGGCATCTGAAAGGGAACTGTAGCTGTGCTGGGATAAAGCTCTCAGCCCAACATTCAGCTTCATCACTCTGAACCTTGGCTAAACACTTCTGACTGTTCCTCTCCTCACCCTGCCTTCCAAGATCTAAAGCTCAGCATTGCTGGCTTTAGTCAACTGGTCCTGTCTGCATTTTCTTCCCATATTCTTGCTTCCCCATCTTCTGTCAGCCCTGCTGTTAGCTCAGCTTTGCAGAACCTGGGCAGAAGGTGCTGAGGACAGAGCCTCTCCCAGCCAAGGTTGTTTGTTGGTACCACCTTTGGCTGCACAGTCTTGGTGGCAGCCATGCGGTGCTGGTCTTGGGTTTGCCTTGGCCTCCCACACCCTCACATCTTGCTGTTCCTGCTGGTTTGGTTTTGCCTTTCTTTACAAAAAAACAACTTCAAACTGACTCCAAAAAGCACAGTTGGTGGTAACCTTCCTTGCAGAGTAGCTGCTGGTTTGAGTGCTCTCTGCAGGCAGCTGTGGTGCACAGGCAGGGTGGTGCCTACCAAAAGACAAGCGTGGGTGCCCCAACAAAGCTTCCCCTGCCTGTCTCAGCATGCTTCTGGTGAGGTCTCAGGTGGAGGCTTTGCTGTCCTACACCTTCAGTTGGCACACAGAAAGCCACTGAGGTTGAACCCCAATAGGTGCAGGTATCTCAGCTGGGCAAAGGAGGTCTCCTGGCTGTGGGCTGGAAACAGGCACTTGGAAATGCAATCTGCAGTGTAAACAAGGTGTGAAGGTCCAGACCTCTGGGCTGCATTGTCCACAATTCCACACTCTCAGTGTTTCCATTTACTGGGATATCCCCATGCAACTCCAAGGGCGGAGATCTCTTTGCTTCCACCTGCTGAGAGCTCTCTCTAGAATGCTCAGAAATCACTCAGTGGCCATAGAGTCACAGAATGCACTGGGCTGGAAGGGACCCTTGAAGGTCACCTTGTCCACCTCTCCTCCCCTGCAGTGAGCAGGGCACATCTTTAGCTAGATCATCTCCAAGTTATTTTCCAACCTCAACGATCCCATGACAAAATGCTTCTTCCAATTTTCCACTCCTCCGAGCAGTTACACTCTGTCTCTACTTTGCCTAAGCTGTAGCACAGGAGAGTGGAGGAGCTCTTTGCACACAGAGTAATGCACAGTGAATTTCTCAGGCTCCATGCCAGTCTTCTTTCACAGACTGCTTCAGGTCAGAAGGAACCCCCAGAGGTAATCTTGTCCAACCCCTCTGCAGTCAGCAGGGACACCTCCAACTAGATCAGGCTGCCCAGGGCCATACCAAGTCTGATCTGGAATGTCTCAACCTTATCCCTGGGCAGCCTATTCCAGTATTTCACTGCTCTCACTGTGCAGAACTTTCCCTTGATGCCCAACCTGTATCTCCTCTGCTCCAGTTTCAAACCATTGCTCCTCATCCTATCACTCCAAGCCCTTCTAAACAGTCCCTCCCCAGCCTTCCTGTGGCTCCCCTTCAGCTATTGGAATGTAGCTGTAAGGTCTCCCTGGAGCCTTCTCTTCTCCAGGCTGAACAGCCTCAACTGTCTCATCCTATCTCCATAGCAGAGGTGCTGCAGCCCTCTGACCATCTTTGTGGCCCTTCCCTGCACCCACCCCACCAGATCCATGTCCCTCTTAGGCTGGGGGCCCCAGAGCTGGACACAGCACTCCAGAGGAGGTCTCACCAGAGCAAGAACATGAGGTCATCTTGAGCCACCCAAACTCTACCTGCCTTGCCAGCAATGAGGACAGCAGTTTCCTGTGGTTGTGCATGTGGATTCCTGCAGCACAGCTCTTGTCTTCAGTTCTCCCTCCAGGCTGGCAAATGAGCAGAGCTGTCTTCTTCAGGAGCATCCTTCTCACTCCATCAGCGTCCCACCACCTTCTCACTCCATCAGCATCCCACCACCACCTTACTCCGTCAGCATCCCTCCACCACCTTACTCCATCAGCATCCCACCACCTTCTCACTCCATCAGCATCCCACCACCACCTTACTCCGTCAGCATCCCTCCACCACCTTACTCCATCAGCATCCCACCACCTTCTCACTCCATCAGCATCCCACCACCACCTCACTCCATCAGCATCCCACCACCTTCNATCCCTCCTCCACCTTACTCCATCAGCCTCCCACCCCCTTCTCACTCCATCAGCATCCCACCACCTTCTCACTCCATCAGCATCCCACCACCTTCTCACTCCATCAACATCCCACCACCACCTTGCTCCATCAGCATCCCACCACCACCTTAGTCCATCAGCATTCCACCACCACCTTACTCTATCAGCATCCTACCTCTTTCTCAGGCCATCAGCATCCCACCAACACCTTCTCAGGCCGTCAGCGGTGAACAAAGTGCTGGCAGGAAGCCCCAGCAAGGCTTTCAGTTGGGCCAGGGAGGTCTCTGCAGGGTGGTTTCTTGCTCTGTGGTAAGGCTGCTCACGCAGCAGCAGGTGCTGGAGCTCCTAAGGCCACTGCCTGGTTGGGATGATTAACATCTTTGGTTTCTCTTCTTGCCCACAAGCCCAGCTGTGAGTGCTGTGACTCTTTCACTTTCAAGCTCAGGGGCTGGGTTTGTCAGCTTGGATGAGACCAAGATGTGAAGCTGATTTTCTCAAGGTTCCTAGGTCAGTGTTGCAGGCTGCACTTTGCCCTCCAAATTCTGGCTTCCTTTCACTTATTGACTGTTTAAAAATGAGCCAGGCTGCTTTGATCACCTGAGCAGAAGCAGAAAAGGTTTTTTTCCAGCAGGGAAAAAGACAGCTGAGAAAGCAAAGAAGTTTGTGATTTTATTTACTCTGCTCTCCTGGAGTACCCCACCTGGAGTACTGTGTGCAGCTCTGGAGCCCCCAGCACAATGGCTGAGAGCAGCCCTGAGGAACAGGACCTGGGGCTCTGGGCTGATGCAAAGCTTAACATGAGGCTGCAGTGTGAGAGCAGCCCAGACAGCAACTGTGTGCTGGGCTGCAGCAAAGGGACCTCGAAAGACCATCCAGTTCCAAACCCCTGCCAGAGCAGGTGCACTTTTTTTTTTTTTTTTTTTTTAAGTGCAGTT
>VWZI01010426.1:183724-193788 GCA_013396835.1 Psilopogon haemacephalus
CCGCCCTTGCCCACTGCCCTTTATAACCAGCCCCAGTAGAAGCAGAAGCCTCAAGCTTGCCCAACTGGGCAGAGGGATCCTCCTCCTGTCATCACTGGTGAGTGCCCTTGGTGCACATTGGGTGACTGGGAGTGGACCAAAGGCTGGGGGGCCTGTTGGCCCCACCGGCTAGGTAGAAATAGGCTTGATGATCATTTTAATACCACCCACAGGTGCTGGCTGAGCTCCTCTCTGTTTAGTTACTTCTTTCTGCCGTGCAAATGGCAGGAATGAACCTGTGGAAGGTTTTGAGAAGCACTGAATGAGCACAGAGGAGATGTCTGAGAATTCTTCTTCTTCCAGCAGCTTCATCTAACTTTCCAGCTATGTGAAGAAGGCTGGGTTCGTAGACCTGGCTTCACAGGTCCTCCGACCTCAGCAGGACAAGTTCTGCTCACGACCAAGTTGCAATTTGGCCACCCAGCTGTGGTTTGGCTGTGCAGCCAGCCCCCACTTTGGCTGGGTCCTTCGTGTGTACTGGTGGCACAATCTTTAATTAGGTCATGATCCAGTATTGCCCAACACAATGCCCAAGACCACTTCCTCCCTTGGCGAGCAGCTAATCAATATTTCTTCTTATCCTTCCGTCTGTTGTGTGGCCCTCACCTTATTTATTACAGAGCCTGTTCAGTCAGCAAAGTAACATTTATTTCTCAACAGACTTCTTGGTGATATTGCTGTCAGCATATTAAAGCTCAAAGATGCATAATTAATCTGTGCAGGGGTAGCCTCAGCAGGCAAAACTTTTGGAGGACTAAGACCTAAGGGAAGAGTTGCTGTTTGGTGGGACCTGAAAGTCTTTTGCTCCTGGCTCGTATTTTTTGGCATGGGATGGCCTCAGGTTGCACAAGAGGAGGTTTAGGTCGGATGCTAAGAAAAATCTCTTCGCTGCCAGAGTGCTCAGGGATTGGCAGAGGCTGCCTAGGGAGGTGGTGGAGTCCCCATCCCTAGAGGTGTTCATGAAAGCTGTGGCCATGGCATTTTGGGCCATGGTTTAATGGCCACAGTGGGTGTTAGGTTGATGGTTGGACACAATGAACTTAAAGGACTTTTCCATTAATGGCCATGGTTGGACACTATGATCTTAGAGGGCTTTTCCATTAATGGCCATGGTGGTTGTTAGGTTGATGATTGGACATTATCATCTTAGAGGGCTGTTCCATTAATGGCCATGGTGGGTGCTAGGTTGATGGTTGGACACGGTGAACTTAGAGGGCTTGCCATTAATGGCCATGGTTGGACACTATGATCTTAGAGGTCTTTTCCATTAATGGCTATGGTGGTTGATGGTTGGACACTATGATCTTGCTTTTTCCATCCAAAATAATTCTAAGATTTGATGGTTTAGTGGTAGGAGTGATGGAATTGTGAGCTCTTAGTGAGTGGTTGGACTTGCTGCTCTCAAAGATCTCTTCCAACCTCAGCAGTTCTATGCCCTCCCACAGGCAGGTGGCAGTTAGCTGAAGTTGTTCTCCCCTTTTATGCTGTCACCTTCCCTTCCCTGCTGTGGCTTGGTGTTGCCTCCTTGGTGGCACCTTACCCAAACCTCACTTTCACAGAGGGTCATTTAAGGAAATGCTTTGATTAAAAAAAACCCCAAGCTGAATGGTTTGGGAATGCTTGGCCTGGAGCTCCGGGAATTTCCTCCACGCTCTGCCCTGCACAAGCACACATCTGGCCAAACAGCTGTGTTTGCAGAAAGCAAAACCAACATAAATTCAGGCCTGCTTCATCTGAACACCTTCCTCTTGCCTGCACATGTCTGCTCCAGCAGTCTGCAACGTGGCTGGGATGGGTTCATGCCTCTGTTGGCGTTTGAGGAATGAACCTGCAAGCTCCCAGGGCAGTCAGCTCCGTCGGTCCCAGCCATCCGCACGGCTCTTCCCCAGGGCACATCCAAGCTGGCTCCCTGCCTGCCTGTCTGATTCCAGATGTTCTGGTGATAAGCATCAGTCTCCGGTCTAAGATCAGCTTCTCAGCAGAGGGCTGAGCAGATGCAAAGGTTGGAGGGTTCCTGTCGCTGTCTTGCCCTGAGCAGCTGCAAGAGCTTGAAAGAAATGCAGAGGGACTTTTGGGGCTGGCTTGGGTCTGATTTGAATAACTTCATCTCGCAAAAGCCAGGAGCAAACACTTAGATACACTGCTGGGAAATAAGTGCTCCTCATAGCCACCACAGTGTCCAGTTTGGGTGGAAACTGAAGAGCTTCAGTCTGATAAGAAACATCTCTTCCATGCCCCTTGAGACCATCCTGTGATCATAGAATCAGCCAGGTTGGAGGAGACCTCCAAGTTCACCCAGTCCAACCTAGCACCCAGCCCTAGCCAATTAACTAGACCATGGCACCAAGTGCCCCATCCAGGCTTTGCTTCAACACCTCCAGGGACAGCAACTCCACCATCTCCCTGGGCAGCCCATTCCAATGCCAATCACTCTCTGGGAAGAACTCCTTCCTAACATCCAGCCTGAACCTCCCCTGTCACAGCTTGAGGCTCTGTCTTCTCATTCTGTTGCTGGTTGCTTGGGAGAAGAGCCCAACCCCACCTGGCTACAACCTCCCTTCAGGTAGCTGCAGACAGCAATGTGGTCTGCCCTGAGCCGCCTCCTCTGCAGGCTGCACACCCCCAGCTCCCTCAGCCTCTCCTCTTGGGGCTGTGCTCCAGGCCCCTCCCCAGCCTTGCTGCCCTTCTCTGGACATGTTCCAGCACCTCAACATCTCTCTTGAATTGAGGGGCCCAGAACCAGATTGTCCTGCCCTTCTAGTATGGGATTTCTCCCAGGAGATAGCACTGCCTTCTTCTGATGTCCCCCTCAGTGTGTCCCTCCTGAACTGATGTTCCTTTAGATGAGTTTGTTAGCCAGCCCCTGCAGCCACCTCTCCAGGTGAGCATTCCCAGAGAGCTGAAATGCTCAGCTGCTCCCATGGAGTCAGTCCCTCCTCCTGCTTCCAGCTGCCACACGGCTGGGCTTGGGCTTTGATTAGTTTAGCTGAGGTTTAATTACATTTACTTAAGCTAAAGCAACATAAACCTGATTAAATTCAGGCAGAGCATCCACACTGGCTGTCGTGGTGACCTTTCAGTGCTGAAGTGAGAGCAGAGCAACCCTCACTGCCTCAGCAAGCCTGGAGGCTCTGCAGCTAAGGGCTGCATCCTCCTCCCACCCCTTCCCAGTTCCAACCAGCTGTGGTACCCAGGCAGGCACTGATGGGTGCAGTGTTTTTGGAACTGCAGTGCAGGCATCTTGCCTAGGCAGGTGCCCCTGGTCTGCAGCAGAGTCAGTTTACCTGAGAGGGCTGTGACCTTCCTACCCTTGCTGTCCCCTGTGAGATCCAGCATGTGGACATGCTGGAGCATGTCCAGAGAAGGTCCATGAGGGTGCTCAGAGAACTGCAGCACCTCTGAGCACAGACTGAAAGAGTTGGGGCTGTGCAGGCTGGAGAAGAGGAGGCTCCCAGGTGAACTTCTTGTGGCCTTCCAGGATCTGAAGTGGGCTACAAAAAAGCTGGGGAGGGTTTTTTGAGGCTATGAGGGAGTGCCAGGACTGGGGGGAATGGAGCAAAGCTGGAGGTGGGGAGATTGGGGCTGGAGGCGAGGAGGAAGTTGTTGAGCATGAGAGTGGTGAGAGCCTGGGATGGGTTGCCCAGGGAGGTGTTTTTGGCCAGGCTGGCAGAGGCTGTGGGCAGCCTGATGTAGGGTAGGGTGTCCCTGGGCATGGCAGGGGCATTGGGACTGGCTGATCCTTGTGGTCCCTTCCAACCCTGACTGATTCTAGTGGGAGGTGTCCCTGCCTATGGTGGGGGGTTGGAACTGGATGATCTTTGAGGTCTCTTCCAACCTAGACCATTCTATGATTCTATGATTCTAAGAAGCTTGATTCGGATTAGACATTAGGAGGAAATTCTTCCCCATGAGGGTGGTGAGGTACTGGAACAGGCTGCTCAGGGAAGCTGTGGAGGTTCTAATCCAGGCTGAGTGGGACCTTGAGCAACCTGGTCTAGTAGGAGTTCTCCCTGCCCTTGACAGAGGGATTGGAATTAGATGATCTCTAAGGACCTTTCCAAGCCAAACCATACTATGGACGGGTTTAAAACACTTTGTTGCCCTTGACTGCTGTAGCCACCTTCTCTCAAACATCTTTAACAGATGGAGACTTAATGAAATGGTGACATTCTGGCAAGGAGACTCCAGCCAGGCTGCTTAAAGTTCCTTTCATTAGTGGCTATTTCAGTTCTGCCTTTTGCTTCGAGCTCAAGACTGCAATTATTTCGCCGAACAGATGTCACTTAGTGCTAATTAGAACTGGACAAGATTACTTTATGAGTGGCTTGCCCAGTGAAATGTCAAATTTAGGTCAAACAGATGTGTCAAATTCTGCATTGGCTGCCTTCTTTTGAAGCCCAAGTGCTGCTTTGCAGCTCTTATCCAGCCCATGGCAGCAGGAGCATCAGATCTGCCTGCAGCAGCAGCAGCAGCAGCAGCTGCCCTATGCACCATGCACTGGATGCATTTTAACCAGGTCAGGATCCAACACAATCCTAAATTATTTGTCCCCTCACTACAAGGTGGCCATGGAGTTGAGCATGCCCAGAGAAGGGCAGCAAAGCTGGGGAAGGGTCTGGTGAGGAGCAGCTGAGGGACTGGGGGTGTTTAGGCTGGAGAAAAGGAGGCTGAGTGGAGACCTCAGCTCCCTGAAAGGAGGTTGGAGCCGGCTGGGGATTGGTCTCTTCTCCCTAATACCAGTGATGGAAGGAGAGGAAATAGCCTGGAATTGTGCCAGGGGAGGATTAGGTTGGAGATTAGGATCAAAATCTTTATAGAAATTGGGGTCAGGCATTGGAAGAGACTGTCCAGAGGGGTGGTGGACCCTGGAGGTGTACAAAGAATGTGTGAACATGGCACAGAGGTGTACAAAGAATGTGTGAAGGTGGCACTTTGGGACATGGTTTAATGGCTATGGTGGTGGTGGGTTGATGGTTGGACTTGATCTTAGAGGTCTTTCCTCCTCTGCAATGATTCTGTGAAGCCTAGGTGAGGGAGGACTCTCCCCTGACCCCTTCCTTTAGCAAGGGAAAGAGGTAAGGTAGAGTCTGTCTGGCCCCAGGTGCTCAGAAACAACCTGGGGTGGTCAGAGAATCACTGGAGATGGGTTTGGAAGTGCATCTATCACTTCTCCAGGCAGGCTCAAGAAACCAATGGCACTCCTGAAGGAATTTGTGAATCCTCACATGATGTCTGGAGGTGACTACCCTGCCCAGAAGATCAGTTTCAGCCTGTTCCTGTGTCTACCATCAGGATGTTTTCTAATGCCCAACTCTTATCTTTCTTGGTGCTATTTAACCCTGCTACTTTGGCACGTCTCAAGGTCTGATGAAGAAGGACTGGTGCCATGGGGCAGGTTTTCACTTGGAATTCGCTGGCAAAACTCCCAAGAACAAGAGTGAAAACTATCCAGAGAGGAACCAGAGCAGGGGAATCACACGAGAAAAGTGAAGGTCTGACATGCCAGAGGAGTGAGCTCTGAAGTCATCTCCTGTCCTGGTTGTTGTGAGATGCAAGAAGTTAGGGCTTGAACTGAGAGTGCATAGCTTGGCTGCTCTGCTGCTTTTCCCACAGGGCAGGAATGTCTCTGAGCCTGAGCCCCAGCATGGTCCCACACTGCTGCGGGAGTCCTCTGTCTAATCACAGAAACATGCAGGTTAGCAAAGCCCCTCAGGAGCACCAAGTCCAACCATGAACCCTACTCTTTAAGATTTATCTTAAACCATACCCCTAAGCACCACATCCAAACAACCTTGAACACATGCAGGGTTGATGACTCCATTACCTCCCTGGGCAGCTCATTCCAGCCCCTGACCACTCTCTCAGTGGAAATTTTTTTCCTACTGTCCAATCTAACCCTCTTCAACCTCAGCTTGAGGCCATTCCTCCTTGTTCTATCTCCAGTTCCCTGTGAGCAGAGCCCAGCAGCAGCCTCTCCACAATGTCCCTTCAGGTAGCTGTAGACAGCAATGAGCTCTGTCCTCAGCCTCCTAGAATCACAGAATCAGTCAGGATTGGAAGGGACCAAAGGGATCAGCCAGTCCCAACCCCCCTGCCATGCCCAGGGACACCCTACCCTAGAGCAGGCTGCACACAGCCTCTGCCAGCCTGGCCAAAAACACCTCCAGGGATCTGGCCCCAAACACCTCCCTGCAGGGGCAACCCATTCCAGCCTCTGACTCCAGAACCGAACCCAGTTCACCACCAGTGCTGAGCAGAGGGGCACAAACCCTGTCCCACTCCTGCTGGCCACACTATTGCTGATCCAGGCCAGGATGCTGGTGACCTTCTTGGCCACCTGGGCACACACTGGCTCATCTTCATCTGCCTGTTGACCAACACCCCCAGCTCCTTTTCTGCCAGGCAGCTTTCCAACCACTCTGCCCCAAGCCTGTAGCTGCTGTTGTGGCTTAAGTGCAGGAGCTGGCACTTGGCCTTGTTTAACCTCACTAAACTGATCTCAGCTCACCCAGTCAGCCCAGCCAGATCCCTTTGCAGAGCCTTCCACCCCTCAAGCAGATCAACACCCCCTCCCAATTTAATGTCTTCTTCCCTCTGCAGACCCGTGGAGCTTTTCTTCTAGCCTCTCCACATCCCAGCCTTCCCTTCTCCTCAATACATATTCCCTTGAGTGATCCTGGTGGTCTAATTTCTGCCAGTGCTAATAGCCTTGGGCTCTGTTTGTTCCTCAGGACTGGGACTTTGCTTCTACCAACAAAATCTATCTTCATCAGAAACACTGACAGATGGGGAGATGCACCCTGGCACCCCTTATAATTGCTTCTTTCCTTTTTGCTCAGTGTCAGGAAGCAGGTTTGTGGCTCAGCAAAATAGTACCAAGGTCAATTGGCAGAGTTATATTTTTGGATTTTATGTTTGGTGGGGTGTTTTTTTGTTGTTTTTTTTTTTTTTTTTTTTTTTCCTTTTATATATATCTAAAATATTCTTGCAGCCAATTTGTGAGCTGAGCTGGGCAGGAGAAATTGGTGCAGCAGCCTCCTGCTTTGCTTTGGCCATCTGAGTTGTTTTAAATGTAAGTAATGATGTTATATCAGTGAAGAAATGGAATCAAGCGAGAGGGACGTGCCCCACGCTGAGCTGTGGAGCAGCAAAAGTGGCTCTGAGGAGGGTGGGATGGATAAAGGGCCCCCAGGATTTATAAAGCCCAGAATCATAGCATTGGTTCAGGTGGAAAAGACCTCTAAGGTTATCAACCTGACACCACAGTGGCCACCAAATCACATCCCAAAGTGCCATGGTCACACATTTCTTGTACAACTCCAGGGATGGTGACTCCATCACTACCCTGGGCAGCCTGTTCCAGTCCCTGACCACCTTTTCTGTAAGTAATTTTTTTCCCCTAATCTCCAACCTAACCCTTCCCTGGCACAATTTCAGGTCATTTCATCAAAATCTGATCTGCTGAGCCTACGAGGAGCCGAAGGAGAGTTGATAACTTCTTGCCTCACTGCTTCCAGCCTTCCTCAGTCTCTAAAACACATTTCTGCTAGGGCTGCCTTGTCAGTGCTGTTTGACCTGCACTGCTTGCTGGGGCTGCCTTGTCAGTGCTGTTTGACCTGCACTGCTTGCTGGGGCTGCCTTGTCAGTGCTGTTTGACCTGCACTGCTTGCTGGGGCTGCCTTGTCAGTGCTGTTTGACCTGCACTGCTTGCTGGGGCTGCCTTGTCAGTGCTGTTTGACCTGCACTGCTTGCTGGGGCTGCCTTGTCAGTGCTGTTTGACCTGCACTGCTTGCTGGGGCTGCCTTGTCAGTGCTGTTTGACCTGCACTGCTTGCTGGGGCTGCCTTGTCAGTGCTGTTTGACCTGCNGTTTCAGCTGCACTGCTTGCTAGAGCTGCCTTGTCAGTGCTGTTTCAGCTGCACTGCTTGCTGGGGCTGCCTTGTCAGTGCAGTTTCAGCTGCACTGCTTGCTGGGGCTGCCTTGTCAGTGCTGTTTGACCTGCACTGCTTGCTGGGGCTGCCTTGTCAGTGCTGTTTCACCTGCATTTCAAACATTCCATAGCTCACCTGGAAAGTTACTGCCTTTAAAAATGCCAGACCTGTGTTTTAGCTCTGGGGATGGCTTTACTTAACCTTTTCCTAGCAGTTTCCTCTTGCTAGTAACTCCTCCTGGTTCAGACCCATACTGCTGGGACATGCAGCCTGTCCTGCAGGGCTGAGGAAGTTATTTCACTCATAACAAGATGACTTCATTTAATTTTCCTTAGTCTGCAGGGCACCAGCTCCATTATCTTTGTCTTAGCCCTAGAGCTGATGGGTGGCCAAGTGGCACTTCCTGCCATACCTCTCCCTCTGCAGTGGTAAGCTCAGAGAATGGCTTGGGTTGGAAGGGACCTTTAAAGCTCATCCAGTCCTACCACCCTGCAGTCAGCAGAGACATCTGCATCTACAGCAGGTTGGGCAGACCTCGAGGGTTTCCAGACATGGGACATCTACCTCCTCTCTGGAAAGCCTGGGACAGG
Organism: Psilopogon haemacephalus; assembly: GCA_013396835.1. Lineage (NCBI taxonomy): Eukaryota > Metazoa > Chordata > Aves > Piciformes > Megalaimidae > Psilopogon > Psilopogon haemacephalus. The sequence continues at coordinate 192,284 of VWZI01010426.1, forward strand.
GTCTTACCACCCTCGGGGTCAAAAGATTCTTTCTTTTATCTTGTCCAATAATCCTCTCTCTTCGTTTTAAACCATCATCCCTCACCATGTCACAACAGGCTCTGCTAAAAAGTCTGCCCCTGTCTTTCTGACTGACCCCTTTAAGTACTCAAAGGCCACCAGAAGGTCTCTCTGAAGACTTCTCTTCTCCAGGCTGGGCAACTCCTTGACTCCTGTCCCCTCTCTGCGGGTAATGGTGAGGCCATAGTGTTTGTGGTGAGTGGTTGGACTTGATAATCTCAAAGGTCTCTTCCCACCTCAACGGCTCTATGGTTTCCACATTTCAAGCCAGGACTCAGACCAGCCCTGCTCAGACTAACCCCCTCCTTCTCTGCCAGGGCTTCCAGGCAGTGTTACTCTTCCTCACCCAGCCTCAGCAGCAGACAGACGATTACGGTAAGGAGAGCTGTGGCTCAGCTTCACCTCTTTACCCTCTTGGCAGAGTTTCTGTTTGCCAGGTCTCTGTTCTGCAGCCAGGTTCCCCTTTCCTTGCCAGCTGCCTAGCAGATGCATTTGGGAAGTGAGTAGTTCTGCTTTGGAGGTTTTGCAACCCTGTGTCCTTACAGCTGCTCCTCGCAGCCTTTCCTTCCTGCAGTCTGGGATGAGGCACAGCTGCTGTGGCAGCACTGGCCACAAGCATGGCTGGCCCCCATCCTTGTCTGCAAGGCTTTATTCACATTCCAGCTCTTGTCCACAACTCGTTCCTGACCTTAGGTTGAAGGTTTACTCAGCATGGTGTAGAAGGGACCCACTCCCTTCAGCAAATGGGTTCCCTGAAGCTGCAGCCATCACTGAAAGGTGTCCTCTGTGTGCTCATCCTTATTTTGATGCAAACATTTTGCACCACCAGAATGAAGTCTTGAAGTTCTCTGGAGCTGCTGGAATTTGGTGTCAGGGGATGGCAGATTTGAGCAAATTCCCACCCTAGAGTGATAGAATCAGTCAGGGTTGGAAGGGACCACAGTTCAATCCCCCTGCCATGCCCAGGGACACCCTACCCTAGAGCAGGCTGCCCACAGCCTCTGCCAGCCTGGCCAAAAACACCTCCAGGGATCTGGCCTCAACCCCCCCCCTGAGCAACCCGTCCCAGGCTCTCCCCCCTCTCATGCTCAACAACTTCCTCCTCACCTCCAGTCTGAATCTGCCCAGCTCCAGCTTTGCTCCATTCCCCCCAGTCCTGTCACTACCCCAGTGTCAGTAACCAAACTTCTCTCTCTCTCCTAGAATTATTCCAGAGCTAAGGACACAGGGAGCCATGGCTGGAGCCCTGTGAGCTGTGCCATACATCTTGGATAACGTGGACTAACTCTTGCCACACGACCCCAGCCTGTGCTGTGCTGAGCACTCCATGGCAGGGGGGTGGGGGTCTCAAATAAATAAATAATAAAGATACACAAAACATTAACATCTACTTCCATGAGTGTGGCTGCCTATTTATTTTTATTTTTATTTTTATTTTTATTTTT
>VWZI01010426.1:213467-226902 GCA_013396835.1 Psilopogon haemacephalus
TTTTTTTCTCCAGTGCAACATTTCTGGCAGGGGATGGGTTCCTTCCTCCAGAGAGGAACATTGCCAACATTATGTCCAGTTTCCCTGTGGAGACAGCCAACAAACCAGGCAGGAGCGTGGGGAGATGCATGGCAGCTTTCCTGCGGGCAGCATCTTCACCCCAGCAGTGTTTTCCCCCCAGCAGGCAGACCCAAGGTGCAAGGACCATGCAGGGGTGGTGCCTGGAAGCTAGGCTGGAGGATTCCCATTGGATTTCCACCGCTGATAACCAACTCTCTAGAGATAATAGAATCATAGAATGGTTTAGGTTGGAAGAGACCTCAAAGATCATCCTGTTCCAACCCCCCTGTGCCATAGGCAGGGACACCTCCCACTAGATCAGGACACTCAAGACCTCATCCAGCCTGACCTTAAACACCTCCAGGGAGAGAGCAGCCACAACCTCCCTGGGCAACCTGTTACAGTATCTCATCATCCTCACTGTGAAGAACTTTCTCCTAACATCCCATTTAAATCTCCCCTCTGCCAGTTTGAACCCATTCCTCCTCATCCTGTCATTACAAGACTTTGTGAATAGTCCCTCCCCAGCCTTCCTGTAGGCCCCCACAGCCACAACCTCCCTGGGCAACCTGATCCAAGTGAAGATCCAGGCTCTGTGCTGGCCCCAAGGCTGGGCTCAGGTTTGCTGGGCTCCTTCACCCACCTGCTTCATCCACCAAAGCTCAAGCAGTGCTTTTGGGTGGCAGGAGGAGGATGTGCAGCCTGTGATGCCAAGCAGGGTGACAGCAGTGTCCAGCCCTGACTCAGCCTGTGCAGGATGAAGGAACACTGCAGAGAGACTCTACAAGACCCCAGTTCAAAAGGGACAGAGAACTGCTTGAGAGAGTCCAGCACAGAGCCACAAAGATGATGAAGGGAATGAAACAGCTCTGTTATGAGGAGAGCCTGAGGGAGCTGGAGCTTGGAGCTTGGAGAAGAGGAGACTGAGAGGTGACCTCAGCAATATTTACCAATATGTGAGTGGCAGGAGGCTGGAGCCAGGCTCTGCTGGGTGATGCCTGATGATAGCACAAGAGGCAATGATTGGAAGCTGAGGCATAGGAAGTTTCATTTAAACAGGAGGAGGAATTTTTTTTCCCTGTGAAGGTGACAGAACCCTGAAACAGGCTGCCCAGGGTGGGTTGTAGAGTATCCCTTTCTGGAGATATTCAAGACCTGCTTGGATGTGTTCCTCTGTGATCTGGTATAGATTATCCTGCTCTGGCAGGGGGGGTTGGACTGGATGAGCTTTGGAGGTCCCTTCCACATTCTTTGATTCATGAAGAGCACCTACACAGGCAGGGGCTCTCATTACCCCCTGACCAACAACCCCTCACAGGGTGGCAGGGGACAGAGAAGAGATTAGGGGACAAAGTGGAGGACCCTGACAGATCTCTCTGATTCCCTTATCTATCCCCAGCAGAGGTTTCCTGTGTGACTCCAGACGAGTCCCTCCCCATCTCCATGGTTTTCCATTCATATAAAGCAGACTCCCCATATCTCACAGGGTAAATACAGCAATGAGCCTTCGATGCTCTCCTGCTGCAGAGCGACCAAGTCCAGCTAAATCAGTAGCTCCTTGAGCCAACAGCCAGAAAAAAAAAAAAAAAGAAAAAAAGGTCCTCATTTTCTGGGAATGCATCATTCTGAAGAAAAACAACTAATATCTGGAGTGACTTCACCAGAGCACGTGGTGCTGCGTGGACTTCATTCCTGATAACTAACTCCACTTGTTGTTTATAGGATGCTGTAATGTGCCTGCTTGAAGTGCCTCAGTGCATAAAGGAAAGGCTGGAAGGAGAGAGAGAGAGCAAAGAGTACATCACAAGTAGCACACTCACTGATGTAAGCAGCAAATGTTCTCGCTGAGAGCAAGGAGCTCGCTTGTGAAGGGAGAGGCTTTTGATGCCTGTGGGATGGGGCTCAGGGCACTGTTTGCAGGAAGGGGGCAGAAGGGTAGCTGCTTCTTCACTGCATCCAAACCAGAGCAAATGTTCAGGCAGAAAAGTATTTACAGGAGCAGGAAGTCTAATGGTAGCTGCTTCTCTGCATCCAAACCAGAGCAAATGTTCAGGCTGAAAAGTATTTACAGGAGCAGGAAGTCTAATGGTAGCTGCTTTTTAACTGCATCCAAACCAGAGCAAATATTTGGGCAGAAAAGTATTTACAGGAGTAGGAAGTTTAAGGTAGGGTGTCCCTGGGCATGGCAGGGGGGTTGGAACTAGGTGATCCTTGTGGTCCCTTCCAACCCTGACTGATTCTATGGTTCTAATGGTAGCTTCTTCTTCACTGCATCCAAACCAGAGCAAATGTTCAAGCTGAGAAGTATTTACAGGAGTAGGAAACTACCCCTGGCCTGGAGGCTGGGCTCTTGTGTTGGGGGAGAGGGATCCTAACCATCTCTGGAGACTGTGGAAAGCACCAAAGCAGAGCTGAAGCATTTTGGTGTGGTTTTGTCAAGTGCTGTATTTTCCTGAAGAGGAAGGTGCAGAGGGACCCAGACAGCGTTGGGTTGGGGAATTCCTCCCTGGGGCAGTGACACATGCAGGTGGGCTGCCAGGGTGGCTAAGGCCTGCTTTGGTCAAGAAAGTGTTCATGAGACCTAATTGGCTCCATCAGTCTCTGCCTTGTCCTGCTCCTGCAGGTGTGTGTACTGGAGTGGGAGTGGGAGAAGGTGGCCCTGGTGTGCAGGTTAGGAGGGGGATCTGGAGTAGGTAGTGTGGAGTGAGGCTTGGTCAGCCTAGGTGAGAATCAGCTGCATCCAGTGGATGAAGTAAAGGTCCTTTTGCAGCCCTCCTTACCTCACCTCTTGATCAAAGCACTATAAAGGGATGAGCCTTGAAGGTGAGTGAGATGTCATCATCCACAAGGATGTGGTACTAGAGATACCAGGGTGAGTGGCAGAAGAAGGTGGCTCTGTGGTGTGGGGGTTCTTGCAGGTTAGGAGGGGGATCTGGAATAAGTGAGGCTTGGATGAGTGAGTATGCTGATGCCTGGAAATATGGAGGGACACTGAGATGCAGAGTATATGTAGGGTGGTTGCAAGGATGATTAGGGGACTAGAAAGTCTCTCTCATGAAGAAAGGCTGAGGAGCTTGGGGCTTTTTAGCCTGGAGAAGAGAAGACTGAAGGGAAGCTCATCAGTGCTCATCAACACCTAAAGGGTGGGTGGCAGCAGGATGGGGTGAAGTAAAGGTCCTTTGCTGCCCTCCTTACCTCACCTCTTGATTGAAGCACTGTGAAGGGAATGACCTCAGAAGCTAAATGACTGAGATGATGCAAGGCTGTGGTAGCAGAGCCTTAGGAAGTGTCTCGTTTCAGTGCCCCTAGACACTTGGCTGGTTGGAGGTTTCCATGTGCTGTAATCTCTTTCCTACTTTTGTTTTTTTTTTCAGCAGATAGCTCAGCACGAGGAGGAAGAGTCTCACTGCTGGAGCAAGAAGCTCTTTCATATCTCCTTGGGCTTGTTCCAGAGACTCTCCTGATTTACATACAGATGTCCCACTTCCTTTTCTTCAAAAAGTGAGGTCATCTCGCTAAAGGGCTGGGGCATGGGCAGTGCTTGCTGCTAACCCTCTCTCTGAAAGGATGTCACTTCTCATCCTTGGCTTTCAGGCACTGAGGAGAGAAGGGAAGTGGAGGGCAAGCACATATTTGGTGTGATTTCCCAGAGAGCTGTGCCCTGCCAGCTGTTTGCTTGATCGTGTCTTGATAGATCTCTCCCACTTTGGTCTCTGCATGCAGAAATGTGCCTCTGCACGCTGTCTGCAAAGATCAACTCAAAACAGGGGGTGGATGCATTTGGCACTGGTGAGGCTGCAGCTTCCACACTGAGGTGCTGGAATGTCTCCAGTAAAAAGCAATGAAGCTGGTACAGAGCACAAGACTTATAAGGAGCATCTGAGGGATGCACTTGCAGCCAAGAAAGCCAAGCAGATGCTGGGCTGCAGCAGGAGCAGTGTGGGCAGCAGGGCCGGGAGGTGATTCTCACCTTCTGCTGTGCTCTGCTGAGAGCCCACCTGGAGTAGTGCATCCAGTGCTGGAGCCCCTGGGACAAGAGGGATGTGGAGATGCTGGAGGTGTGCAGAGAAGGGCCCCGAGGATGCTCAGAGGGCTGCAGCACCTCTGAGCACAGAATGAAAGAGTTGGGGCTGTGCAGGCTGGAGAAGAGGAGGCTCCTATAGGACCTTCTTGTGGCCTTCCAGGATCTGAAGGGGGCTACAGAAAAGCTGGGGAGGGACTTCTGAGGCTCTCAGGTAGTGACAGGACTGGGGAAATGGAGCAAATGTGGAGGTGGGGAGATTTAGTCTGGATGTGAGGAGGAAGTTGTTGAGCATGAGAGTGGTGAGAGGCTGGAATGGGTTGCCCCTGCAGGGAGGTGTTTGGGGCCAGATCCCTGGAGGTGTTTTTGGCCAGGCTGGCAGAGGTTGTGGGCAGCCTGCTCTAGGGTAGGGTGTCCCTGGGCATGGCAGGGGAGTTGGAACTGGCTGATCCTTGTGGTGCCTTCCAACCTTGGCTGATTCTATGATTAGATAATTCTGCCACTCTATATTGTTGTGCCTTTACAGTCATCACCTGGCTGGACCTTCTGTACGGAATGTTGAACCTCTTCCCCTCCTGGCACATGGGACAGTGCTGCCATTTAAACATTTAAGCATGAAAGCTGGATGCTTTGTTGACAGGCAGATTGCTGAAGGGAGGAGGTCCACAGGAGCTGGTTCAGTAGCCAACTGCAGGCTCTGATTCCGAGAAACACTGAACTGCCATTTCTGGAGGCCACAGACAGAGCTGCCCACCCCAACAGGCACCCCTTCAGCTCAGAGATGTGTGATTCCTGCTTCTCAACTTCAGCTGCACTGGTGTGGTGGTTCAGCAGTTATCTGCCTCCCCATGCTTTGAAATAACCCAGGCTAGGACTCAGTCAGCTGGAAGTTAAGGAATGAAGCTTTGTATTTACAGCTTTGCACAATATGCAAGCAGATATTTACAATGCATAGCAGACATTTACAAATATATACAGTAAAAAGGTAACACAGAAACACCACAGCCCCTCCCAGAGATCAGAAATCCCTAAGAGGGGTCTCTAACCCCCCCTCCCCCCTTTCCCCAATATTATCTCACCAGCTGTTGATGCAGCAGATAGGCAGAGGTAGATGGGCCAGGGGGGGATTAGCAGCAGGAAAGAAGTTAGTGAAATTATTCAGATCCAGCTAGGAAAGGCAGGGAGAGAAGAGCCATGCAGGAACAGCCACAGCCTGAAGCAGTCTGACTTATCTATATTTGGGTTACAACCCTTAAAACATTTTTTTTTTTCCTTTCTCAGTAAAGCTGTGAGTCAAGCAGCATTGTCAGTGTTTGCCTTTCTCAGCCTACAGTCTCATTTCTCATTCAAATCCTCCAATTAGTTCAAACCAGCACAACTGGAATGTTTCTAACCTCTCAGCAATTAGCAGAGAAAGGGAGATGGCCCCCGGGAGAGAGCCGATCCCATCACCTTGGGTCTTTAGAAGGGGCCAAACCAACCTGCAGCTTGCAGATTGCAGGTCAGAGCCACCTCTGTAATTTTCTCTGACACCTGTGAACAAAAATTCATTAGCCTAGAAAACTGAATTACTTTTTTTTTTTTTTTTTTTTTTTTTCCCCTTCAGTTTTTTTCCAGAACTGGCAATTTCTGGGGTTGGTCAGATGGATCCTATTGCCAGAATGCAGAACTCAGTTAATCCACACAAAGTCTTATTTTCTGCACCATCAGTGCGGTTCTGCTCTGAGGGTTCTCCGTTCCCGAAGAAATCTCGAAGCACTGTGAGGTTTTACCACATAATCTCATTATTGTTTAGCAACAGAAAGCAGCTAAATTGGATATTAATTTTTTTTCCCCCCCACTTTCTAAGTCGAGGCGCAGCATCTTTGGGGTGCCAGCATCTTTGGGGTGCGGCGCTTTGGGATGCCAGCCATGAGCAGGGACACATCCCACCAGGCAAGCTCCTCAAGCTCTCATCCAGCCTGGCCTTGAACACCTCCAAAGAGGGAACAGCCTCTCTGGACAAACTATTCCAGTCTTTCACCACCCTCGCTCTAAAGAATTTCTTCCCAACCTCCAGTCTAAATCTCCCCTCTTCAGCTCCGATCCATTCCCCCTCATCTGATCATAGAATCAGTCAGGGTTGGAAGGGACCACAAGGATCAGCCAGTTCCAACTCCCCTGCCATGCCCAGGGACACCCTACCCTAGAGCAGGCTGCCCACAGCCTCTGCCAGCCTGGCCAAAAACACCTCCAGGGATCTGGCCCCAAACACCTCCCTGCAGGGGCAACCCATTCCAGCCTCTCACCACTCTCATGCTCAGGAACTTCCTCCTCACCTCCAGGCTCAATCTCCCCACCTCCAGCTTTGTTCCATTCCCCCTAGTCCTGGGACTCCCTCATAGCCTCAAAAGTCCCTCCCCAGCTTTTTTTGTAGCTCACTTCAGATCCTGGAAGGCCACAAGAAGGTCACCTGGGAGCCTCCTCTTCTCCAGCCTGCACATCCCCAACTCTTTCAGCCTGTCCTCATAGCAGAGGTGCTGCAGCCCTCTGATCATACAAGCCCTTGTCAGAAGTCCCTGCCCAGCTGTCCTGTAGCCCTCTTCATGTACTCTGAGGTCTGAGATCTCCTTGGAGCCTTCTCTTCTCCAAGCTGAACAGCCTCAACTCTCCCAGCCTGTCCCTACAGGGGAAGGTGCAGCACACAGCAGACTCCAACCACTTGAGCACGGGTCAGTGTCTGCCCATCTGACATCGTCTGCCCTTGCTGGGTGCTTTTCAGGCTTAAAGAAAGAGTCAGGAGCAAACCACCAATCAGGTGAAACAGGTTTATTTAATTTTTTTTTTTTTTTTTTAAATGTTTTTGCTTCCAGAGACATTTCCAAAGGCTGTTTGTACACTTCCTCAGGAGAAAGCAGCAAAGCCATTTTCTACCAGAAATAGCTGTTAGGTAGAAGAGATCCAAACTTTACGCCCCGATCCTTACAGTTTCTCTTACGTAACATTAAGACATCTCTTATGTACAGCAGCAATAAATACGCAGCAGACATTTTCAGTGCCTGGGTTGTTGGGGGTTCTTTTGGGGTTTTTTTTGTGTTTTGGTTTTTTTTTGGGGACATTTTAATATAAAACTCTACAATCGATGCAAGAATCTCTGCTTTGTGCAAGAAGGAGAGCATTTGGAGAGCTGCTTTAGGTGGCAATTTCAGCCAAAAAAAAAATGCTTTGTGCGAGAATGAGAGCGTTTGGAGAGCTACTTTAGGTTGTAATTCAGCAGAATAAAAACAATCCCCAAACCCCAAACACTCCTGACTCATGCTTCTTTAGGTTGTAAGCTACTTTAGGTTGTAATTCAGCAGAAATAAACAAACCCCAAACTCAAACACTCCTGACTCGTGCTTCTTCAGGTTGTAAGCTACTTTAGGTTGTAAGCTACTCTAGGTTGTAATTCAGCAGCAATAAACAAACCCCAAACTCAAACACTCCTGACTCGTGCTTCTTCAGGTTGTAAGCTACTTTAGGTTGTAAGCTACTCTAGGTTGTAATTCAGCAGCAATAAACAAACCCCAAACTCAAACACTCCTGACTCGTGCTTCTTCAGGTTGTAAGCTACTTTAGGTTGTAAGCTACTCTAGGTTGTAATTCAGCAGCAATAAACAAACCCCAAACTCAAACACTCCTGACTCGTGCTTCTTCAGGTTGTAAGCTACTTTAGGTTGTAAGCTACTCTAGGTTGTAATTCAGCAGCAATAAACAAACCCCAAACTCAAACACTCCTGACTCGTGCTTCTTCAGGTTGTAAGCTACTTTAGGTTGTAAGCTACTCTAGGTTGTAATTCAGCAGCAATAAACAAACCCCAAACTCAAACACTCCTGACTCGTGCTTCTTCAGGTTGTAAGCTACTTTAGGTTGTAAGCTACTCTAGGTTGTAATTCAGCAGCAATAAACAAACCCCAAACTCAAACACTCCTGACTCGTGCTTCTTCAGGTTGTAAGCTACTTTAGGTTGTAAGCTACTCTAGGTTGTAATTCAGCAGAAAAAAACCCCAAACCCAAAACCCAAACACTCCTGACTCGTGCTTCTTCAGGTTGTAAGATACTTTAGGTTGAGCTACTTTAGGTTGTAATTCAGCAGAAAAAAACAAACCCCAAACCCAGACTCTCCTGACTCATGCTTCTTTAGGTTGTAATTCAGCAGAAAAAACCAAACCCCAAACCCAAACACTCCTGAGTCGTGCTTCTTAAACCAGGTTCTCACTTCTCAGGTTCTCAGGCAACGTCTTTCAGGCTGTTCCCAAGGGTTCAGCAGTAACACTCGGGAGTCCAAGCAGGCTTGGAACTGTCACTGTTGACAAACTTGCCTCCTCTTTTCTGCACTTCTGAGGAGAATTATACCTAGCTATTGGCACTAGGTCTCAAAGAATTGAAGAGTGGAGCTCTCGTGTCCTCTGAGAACCTGTCTGGCAGGTGCTGAGTGTGTTAGAAACCATGGCCCTTGTTCAGCTGCCTGTCTGTGAGCTGAAATGTTGGGAGCAGAGGACCTCCTCTGCCGGTGCAGATCACTTCCACTTCATCTCAGCTTTATGCTGCGTCCCGTGGGATGCTTCAAGGGACAAAGCCCCCCACGCCCTGCCAGAGTGAACTCAAAGCTTTTCTCAAAAGCTGGGTATATTAACTGTGACCTAGGACTTGCCCCAAGCATGCAGCAGGGGTTTTCATGCAATAACTAAGCTGGCAAGTATCAGATCAATCATAGAATCATAGAATCAGTCAGGGTTGGAAGGGACCACAAGGATCAGCCTGTTCCAAACCTCCTGTCATGCCCAGGGACACCCTACCCTAGAGCAGGCTGCCCACAGCCTCTGCCAGCCTGGCCAAAAACACCTCCAGGGAGCTGGCCCCAAACCCTCCCTGGGCAACCCATTCCAGCCTCTCACCACTCTCATGCTCAACAACTTCCTCCTCACCTCCAGGCTCAATCTCCCCACCTCCAGCTTTGCTGGATCCAGCTCTGCTTTTGGACATCTTGGGAGCGCTAAACTGAGAACTCAGGGGTAGTGTCCAGCTCTGCAGGGTGAGTTTCATGGAGTAACAACTTCATTGTGTGAAAGTGAGGTTCTCCCTTCCCTCGAGATTCATGCCCATGCATTTCTTAACACTAAACCCTCCAGAGATTCTGCTCAGGCAGTAGCTGGGCAGCCTTACCCAGCTGTCTGAGAAAGGGAGTGCAGTGCAGTGATGGCTCTCACTGAGTGCTGCTATAATCTCACTTGCCTTTAGCTAGAAAAAAAATTACTACGTATATACTGCTGGGAGGGAAGCAGCTCCCTTATCCTCACCTGCCCTGCCTTGTGCAGCTCTTCTGAACTGTGCATCTCCTCCCATACCTTGCTAGAGAAGGAAGGAACCTGGAGATGTAGTGGCATGGAGAGGTTGTGCCTGATTAAAGGCAGCTGAAACCGAGCACGGTGCTCACGAGCAGGGGCTCCACCTGCCAGGGCAGTCAGATCACCGAGGTTCTAACTCAAGACATTAAACTGGATGTGCAAAGAACAAGAGTAAAATGGCAAGAAAACAAGTGGGTTCTGAGCTCAAGTTAACAGGAAGTCATAAAACTGTAACTTGCTTTTTGCTATTTTTAAAGGTGAGGTAGCTATTGGATTAAAGAGAAAGAGAAAGGGAAAAAAAAAAAGCCCACATCTTTTTTTGGTGCCACAGGAGGGAACTGTCTGGTTCCTTCTGTCTAGTTAACTCTTGGCTCATCTGCAGAGGCTGCTATCAAAGCATCTCAGGTATTTGCAAGCGGATGGGACCCAGAGGAGCAGATGTCCTCCATCAGAGTTTTCAAGAAGCCAGGAGAGCCTGGAACCAGAAACCCTTTTTGGTAACAATTTAGATGTGATTTTTTTATGACTTTGAGCCAGGAGAACCAAAGAATTGTTGGAAACACAGAATAATATGGCCAACGGGAGAATGTTGCTCAGTTCTGCTAGTGGGAAAACCAGAATTTGCATTCTTGACAGCAATGGAATTGCAGACAACATCCCCACCCGCCCAGGATAAGAAATGCAAACCCAGTGGGTGCTGCTATTATGCTGAAAGGGCTGCAAAGCTCAAGCTAGTTGAGGGCTCAGGGTGCCTGCAGCTCAGCCTTCAAACAAGATTTTGACCCCTCCCCTGCCTCCTCCATTGGCCAAAATTTCCTAGTTGGGTTACTCCAGGCAGCCAGCAGCTGAGCCATGGGAAGCTTTCCATGCCCAAGCTGCTCTTCTCTATGGTGGCAGAGAGGGCAAACCTGGCAGCACAGGGCAAACCTGGCTCTTTGGTGATGCTGAGGTGCCTGAATCCCTTGAGTGCTCAGCGAGGAGCAGCAATCCCTGACTCAGCTGCTGTGCAGGTTCTGATGAATTCTGCTTTCCACCCGAGCTGCTTTGCAAAGCAGGCTAAGAAAGCAAAAAGAGGGAACCAGCTGCAAAAGAGAAGAGGGGCTGGAAAACAAAATCCACTCGGGCTTTGCCTTTTGAAATGCAAGTTTGTGGAAGCCCTAGGGGAAAGTCTGAGCTCAGTCTGGTGAGGGATGTGCAACCATCCCTACACCATGATGACTCACATGTCAGCACACAACGGAGCAGCTCTGTTAGGCATTAGCATTATCCAGTGCTGTTAGCTGATGGCTCCTCAGTGTGCTCTTTGGTTAGTATTTATTGGAAGGGGCACCAGGAGCAGAAGTGGCCACGGTTAGTTAACTTAAACCTTTATTATCACAAAGCTTGGCAGCAAGAAGCGTGGTCAGTGCTAGTGGTTAAGGACACACCTTGGTGCCAAAGCACGAAGCGTCTCTAAAATCCCTTACAATAGCAAAATGCTCTACTGCTGCTTAGCACACCCAGGTCTGGGCAAAACAGAACAAAACAAAACAATTCTTGACACATTCCAATTCTTCTAAAGAATGAACTTTCTCCTTCCTCACCAGAAATGATGGCCCACTCAAGAGAGCAACAAACCCAAGCACAACGTGGTCAGTCACAGCATAAAGAGATGGCAAAACAGAACTGAGATTGCTCCCAAATTCTGAAATCCCCGGGTTGAAAATCACAAGTGAGCACCTCGACCTGTGCTGCACTTGGTCTGTGCTGCAGTTGGGTAGAGCCTGGTAGCATCTCTTTGGTCCAGGAGGTCTGCTTATCCTGACATCTACTCAATCACCCTATGCAAGCCTCTCTCAGCAGCGTTCTATTGATCATTTGGGTTCCACTTTACTAAGGAACAAGACCTTCACAGCCACAGCAAGAAGTGTGGTCAGTTCTAGAGACACCTTGGTACCAAAGCACGAGGCCATCTAAAATCCCTTACAATAGCAAAATGCTCTACTGCTGACATCTACTCAACCACCCTGTGCAAGCCTCTCTCAGCAGTGGTTTTTTTTTGAACATTTGGGTTCCACTTTACTGAGGAACAAGACCTTCAGCTTTGCTGAATCACAGAATTTCTTAGATTGGAAAAGAACTTCAAGATCACCAAGTCTACACCTCTACATGAGAAGGACCACATAAGATCTCCTTGATTTGGAGGGTTGCTCCTGTAATGATGCAACTGAGGGCAAACGCAAGCCAAGCATTTACTCTGCTTTTAATTCAAGCCACACACATTTTCCTCCTCATTTACACCAAACAGGGGGAACTGAGCTGGCTTTTACAGTGCAACCCCTTAAGCCCCATGCTCAGGGCTAAGCATGGCACAAGTGTTGGCCAGAGGAGCTGTGAGCCTTAGAGCTGGAGTTGACTTTACCTCTGTATGTATCTGGAGAGAAAGTTAATGCTCAATTACCCAATATATAGTTTTGAAGGGGAAAGGAAGCAGAAAGTAAGGGAACCTTCCTCTGAATTTGGGTTGTGCTTAGTGAGAGCTGGAGTTAAATTTACCTCTGTATGTATCTGGAGGGAAAGTTAATGCTCAGGTACCCAATATATAGATTTTAAGAGGAAAGGAAGCAGAAAGTAGGGGAACCTTCTTCCGAATTTGGGTTGTGCTTAGTGAGAGCTGGAGTTAAATTTACCTCTGTATGTATCTGGAGGGAAAGTTAATGCTCAGGTACCCAATATATAGATTTTAAGAGGAAAGGAAGCAGAAAGTAGGGGAACCTTCTTCCGAATTTGGGTTGTGCTTAGTGAGAGCTGGAGTTAAATTTACCTCTGTAAGTATCTGGAGAGAAAGTTAAAGCTTAGGTACCCAATATACAGGTTTTAAGAGGAAAGGAAGCAGAAAGTAAGGCAACCTTCTTATGAATTTGGGTTGTGCTTAGTGTTAGGTTTTCTGGGGCTCAAAGAGATGAGGGCAGGAGAGAATTTGGAAGAACTGAAATATTTCGCTCAGACTGCACAAGAAAAAACAAATCAGTCTTGTTGCTTTTTCTTTTTTTCTCCCAACGGTTTGTTCTAAAAAGTGCTTAATTTATTTTTCTTTTTTTGCCTTAGAAAGATAAAGGTCAAAAGCTGAAATCACATCTTCTACGCTCATTTGGCACGAGCTGCCTATTTCATCCTTTTTCTTTTCTTTTTCTTTTTCTATTTTTCTTTTTTTTTCTTTTTCTTTTTCTTTTTCTTTTTCTTTTTCTTTTTCTTTCATTCTCTTTTTCTTTTTCTTTTTCCTTTTTTTTTTCTTTTTCTTTTTCTTTTTCTTTTTCTTTTTCTTTTTCTTTTTCTTTTTCTTTTTCTTTTTCTTTTTCTTTTTCTTTTTCTTTTTCTTTCATTCTCTTTTTCTTTTTCTTTTTCCTTTTTTTTTCTTTTTCTTTTTCTTTCATTCTCTTTTTCTTTTTATCTTTCTTTTTCTTTTTTTTCTCTCTTTCTTTTTCCACCAGCTTGGATTTTCTCATTTTCTTTTTCTTTTCTCCCAGCCATTTCCCAGTTCCACATCCACCCAAAACAAAGCATAGTTTCAGTCTGACCGCACAAAGGTTGCTGGTTCACATGACCACATTTCATCATCATCTCCTGCAATCGAAAAAAGCTGAAGCCTGTGAGCTCTCCCATCCCCAGAAATGATTTCTCTTAAGGGCAATTTTCTAGCTCAATAAACACGGATTTTAGAGAGCAACTTTTGTGTCCTCGTTTAGCCTCGGAATAAAAAAAAAAAAGTGAGAATCCACAGCTTGGGTTCAGCCTCTCTGAGATAGTTCCCTTTAAGCTTGACCTCTGTCTCACTTAAGTGGCTTTGTGCTCTGGCTTCATGCTATTGCCTTCTCTGGAGGAATAGCTGATGCGCAAACAGGGTCAGCATCAACCCCCTCTGCACCTATTATATTTTCTGAATACTGTCACAAAACTGTCATTAGCTTTGAGAGAAGGGTGGGAGGGAGGGAGGAAGGGGAGGAAGAG
>VWZI01010426.1:227720-240129 GCA_013396835.1 Psilopogon haemacephalus
TTTTTAATATGGCTTAGGTATTCAGAGAGCCACATCCATGCTGGAGCTGCAGCAGGCAAGAGCTTGCTTGTGAAATTTGGCAGTGCAGCGGAGAGCAGAGATGTGCTCTGTGGCTGGGAAAAGCTCAGCACTGCCCCGCTGGCTTCCCAGGAATTGTGTGGAATACACACAAGGTCCACGTGGCCACGTCGATAGGTGCAGGCAGCCCACAGCAGGCTCCGTTCTGCTGTGCCAAATGCTGCATTCACCTCTCCCGGCCCTCAGGCTGAGCACCCCTCAGCACAGCAGGCGGTGAGTGATGAGGACTTTATAGATACAGTTCTTAAGGAGCTCTGCTCTAGGAGCCTGCCAGGACTGTGTAATTGGCTGCAGGAGGATGCTACATCCCCTCCTTTGCAGACATAAGGAAGCTTTCTGCATTGCTGTAACTGCCTCAGAACAGCTGCAATTTGCACTCCGATTTCCTCTGAGCGTGAACTGAACTAATCATAGAACGGCTTAGGTTGGAAGGCATCTCAGAGGTCCTCTGCTCCAACCTCCCTGCCCTGGGCAGGGACACCTCCCAACTAGACCTGGGTTACAACACTTCACAGAAGCTTTCCTACCCAGAGGCTAAGAATCACCTGTCCTAGACAAGTCATCAGAGAAGCACAAATCACAGGATGGCTTAGGCTGGAAGGACCTCAGAGATCATCTACTTCAAACCCCCTGCCATGGGCAGGGACCCCTCTCATTGTAAGTCTCCCCTTGGAGATAGACCAGGTTGTTTCCTGTGCTTTACATGGTGGTGTGCAAGAGCTGCAATTTCCATGTTTTCCTGAGCTCAGATCCTATTCTGGGCACAACACCAAAGGATCAGAAGCTCAGAGGAACTCCCTGTGGGATGGTGAGAGAATGCTTTAGGAAATCTGAGAGATGGGAAACTCCTGGGGTGCCCCAGAGCATAACCTGCTCTGGAACTGCCAAGAGAGCGAAGTCTCTCTGGATTTTACTGTGATGTGGGGAGTTTCTGGGAAGTGAGAACTGTCCTGCTGAGGAACTAAATGCCCCTTTCTGAGATGCAATGAAGAGACCAGGATGCATATGAACAGCTACATGAGGAACACCTGCTCAGCACACGGCAGCTTGAAAGAAAAGGCTGAACAGGTGGAGGGAAGGCAGGAGTAAGGACTTGGAGAGGGAAGTGAACCCAGATAACAAAGATACATGAGGATGTTTTGGCCAACAGTGTGTCTGCACCTGCCAGCAGGATCATCACCTTTACTTTCTGCCATCCTAACCTGTTTTCAGCTGTCACTATTCTTGGTGCACTGGGGTGAGAGAAGCTACCAGCTGGAAATTTGACTTTGACAAGGAGGTGTCCTTATACCTGATGGGCAAGGCTGAGAAGGCAGGAAGGGGGAAAGAGATCAAGAGGCCAGCTGAGATGGGGCTGTGGGGGCAGGGAAGGACATGTCAAAGAAGGGATGAGGAGCCACACTGTAAGGAGGTTTTGATGCAAGGACATTATCAAGGTCTCCTAGGCGGGAAGTGTTGTGCAGTAGACCAGCACCCAATGACCAGACTTGAGAATCTGAAAGAAAGATACCTGCAGTGGAAAGAAGGGCAGGGCAAGAAGCAATCTCCTGGCTTTGGCAAGTTATTTAATGCTGCTCTTACTGTAGATAAAACAGTGAAGGACAGAGACCTGCTACGGGACCCAGAGACTGCAGAACAGGCAAGGCTGGCCAAAAAGCCTTCTTTTCTGAGATGATTTACTAAAGATCTGCTGGATTTAAGAGGCATTTTCATGCATTCAGCATGAAGGTGCTTCCACCGAGCCCATGAAGAAGCAGAGATGCTGCTGAGGCTGCCTGGCTTTCCCACCTCCCACTGTGCTGCTCTCCTCCCTTCACCCTTCATCTCCCTTGGCTTTTCACCCTGCTCTGCACTTCAGCTGTCACTTTTCCTTGTCAGCTGAAACAGATCTTTACATAAGAATAAATTGTCTCCTGCTGGGAAGACACTGTGGGCAAAGCAGCCTGATTTCACTCCTGCTTGCACTGCAACATCACACATGCAGGCTGGCTCCACCAGAGAACTTCTCTGCCTGCTCGAGATCTTAGGCTACAATCCCCCATCCCCAGTGCTCTTCCTAAGCCTCAGTGCCTCCCTGACACTACCAGTGGCCCCCACCCTGGCCTTGAGTGGAAACCTTAACTAGGCAAGCAGAGCTTGCTGTCACTGCTGGTCAAGAAGTGGGAAATGGAGGCACTCCAGCCAGGTGAGGCAGGAAAGAGAAGGAGTTGCAGAGAGTGAATCCTGGTCGCTGTGGGTGGTAGGTGCTCAGGTCTGAGACCTCTTGGCAGTTGAGACAGTAAAGTCTGAGCTCTATGAGAACAGAACCTGCCAGTGATGTACTTGTGGTGGGAGGAGAAGGAAAGCTGAAGGATTGCCCGGAGAGATAGGAAGGTCTCTGAAAAGAACTAAGTGCAAGGTGGGAAGCTCAATGTTGCTCAGCTCCACACCAGGCTTCGGCACCCCATGGTTGTTCCTTTGGACCTCTTGGCCTTGAGTAGAGGCTACTATCTCCAACCTTCACCCAGGGCAAGGCTGGAGAGTCCCTTGTGCTTAGGGGATGGCTGCAGCCTTGGCAGTGATTGCAAGGGGGAGCACCAGGACAGTGCTATCTTTGGTGGTGCTCCCTTTGCCTTCAACACCACGGAAAGCAAAACGCTGCCAGGGTTTGCTCCCAGAATTTCTCTGGCTGCTTTAGAAAGTGTGGGGAAATTGTGTGGGGAAAGGTTAGGAGCTAGTGAGGAGATTCCACTTTTGGGCTGAAGCACAAAAGGAATTGTGTGTGTGTGTGTGTGTTGCCTTGAAATTTTAAGGGAAGGATTGAGGCTGTCTGTTGGCTTAATGCACTGTAAGTGGTTTTCTTGATTTTTTTTTGGGGGGGGGCCGTGAGGGGAGGGGAAAGAAATTTCAAGTAGCTTCTGCAAAACACACAACATAATTTTAATCTACTTTACAGGGAAGTTGGAAGGGATTAATGAAGCAGTTAATGATTAATCTGAGCTTTATGTTAGTGCAAAGTGCCGAGCGGATCTGTTCGTAAGGGAACGATGAAAAAGGATTTACCTTTCAGAACAGAGCATCTGAAGAAGGGTCATGCAAAACTGTACTGGAAGTGATGGAGAACGTTCAAAACACTTTTTTTTTTGGGGGGGGGGGGGGGGGGTTGTACATTGGAGGGGGAATTGGTGATGCAGCCTAGCTGCAATACTCCCGATCCCTACTCACAGCTATGAACTGTTCCTCCCTAGCTTAAAATGTTTTGAAGAGCTCAGTTGCTACTTCCATTATTTTTTTTTCTCTCTCCAATTTGTCTTTCCTTTTCCTGTTCTGTTTTTGTTTTGGGTTTTTTTTGTTGGTTTTGGTTTGGGTTTGGTTTGCTTTAATTCAGCCTGTGGCTTTAGTTTCCCTACCCCTTAATTTAAGGCTGCAGGGAGCCGCAGGGGTGTGACAGTACAGAAGAAGGATAGAACAGCAAAGAGGTTGCACCCCAATGCATGCCCACAAAGCCAAGAACCAACAAGGTCACCCCAGGGTCTTGAAGGGAAGCCTCCCACCAGCTGCTGCCAGCCAACCTACAACAAAAAGGCACCGAAGAAGGTTTTGTGCTCCTTAGTGTAATCCACCAGCCTGATGTCACTAACGTTGACCATCAGCTTGTCTCCTGCTTCTAAAGAGACCACAGCGCCCAGATAAATGGGCTGGAACCAGCTCTTCCCATTTCCACTGAGGGTCTTGGCGCCAGTCAACAGCTTGGTGGGCTCAGGGTAGCTGTCAGTGACTTTGGTGATGATCTCAGTGACAGAAGTTGTTTCACTGTAACTTTCAATGGGCCCTCGGAAAGTGACCTGAGCATAGACATAGTAGTCCCCGGAGACAGGTATCACCAGTGAGCTGCTGGAATAACTCAGGTTGTTCTTGGTAAAGGCCAAGCCTCTCTTGTCTTCCCACTGCAGGATGGGCATGTATTTTCCCATGGTGTTGATGACATCTTGCCTCTTCACTAGAGGGGGAAGAGAGAAGGAGAAGAGCTGGGTTAGTTTGTTACAGCCAGGGATGTGGGATCATGGAATTGGTTAGGTTGGAAATGATCTCTAAGATCACTGAGTCCAACTCTCAAGATACAGCCAGGGATATGGGATCACGGAATTGGTTAGGTTGGAAATGACCTCTAAGATCACCGAGTCCAACTCTCAAGATACAGCCAGAGATATGGGATCATGGAATTGATTTGGTTGGAAATGACCTCTAAGATCACCGAGTCCAACTCTCAAGATGCAGCCAGGGATATGGGATCATGGAATTGGTTTGGTTGGAAATGACCTCTAAGATCACTGAGTCCAACTCTCAAGATGCAGCCAGAGATATGGGATCATGGAATTGGTTTGGTTGGAAATGACCTCTAAGATCACTGAGTCCAACTCTCAAGATGCAGCCAGAGATATGGGATCATGGAATTGGTTTGGTTGGAAATGATCTGTAAGATCACCAAGTCCAACTCTCAAGATACAGCACATTCTGTGCTTCTGTGCTCCACAACCTCCCTGGAGGTGATCAAGGCCAGATTGGATGACTCCCTGAGCAACCTGGGCTAGTGGAAGGTGTCCTTGTCCGTGGCTTGAGCACAGAACTTTAAGGTGATGATCTTTAAGGTCCCTTCCAACCTATACCACTCCATGGATCCATGAATAATAACCATTAGGTTTATCCTGGTCAAAATGAGATTCAGAAAAGCCAATGTGCTCAGCTCCCAGTGGGGCATCCTTTCCCCTCTCTTTTCTAGCAAGAGATAATCCATAAGGAGACAGGAGGGTGTTAGGAGCTGCCATTCCTCCTGTATCCTCTGAGCAGCACAAGAAGAGGCTGTCTGCTTTTTCAGCCTGCCTGTCAGTGCTGCTCAAGTCTTTTTTGATCTTTTCCCAGCAGGCAAAGTGCATGAGGAGAGCATTTCCATGTCTGGAAACGACAGACAGGGATTGTGACAGCAAGGCAAGCTACATTATTCAAGTATTATAAGGACTACGAGGCTTAGAGCCAGAGAGGCCAAAGGAGAGAGAGGAATAAAAGAAGAGTGGAAGTGCTCATAGCCTGCCTTCATCCTTTTCTACCTCTTGGGTGTCTAGGGACTGATCTGAGTGCTGGCCAAAAACCATCTGGGTCACTCTGAGGTTTTACAAGAGCTTGGAGTAACACCCCTCAGAGATCAGCTGGTAGCAGGCAAACTCTTGTTCGAGGTGAGAAGGAGCAGAATAAAAATGAGAATTTCCAGAAAATGCTCCTGGATCTCATTCATCTTGGGAGATTTTTTTTTTTGGTGGGGGGGGGCGGGAAACTGAGTAGAAGCTGCATGTGAAATGTTCTTTTCCATCTAGAATGACACATTCAAAAGCGCAGTGACACTCCATCTTCAGTGCTTTTTAGAGCTAGGAGGCATCCCAAAAGCAGCACAGGATTTCATAACCTCTAGAATTAGGCAACTCTGAGCTTCACCAGCAAGAATCTCCCCTTCGGGATTCACAGATTGCATCGGCTTGGAAGGAACCCTCAAAATTCATCTCGTACAACCCCCGCCCTGAGCTCAGCAGGGACACCTCCAACTAGATCAGGCTGCCCAGGGCCACATCCACTCTGATCTTGAGTGTCTCCTCGGATGGGGCCTCTACCACATCCCTGGGCAACCTGCTGCAGTGTCTCACCTCTCTCATTAGTAAGTAACTTCCTCTTGATGTCCAGCCTGAACCTCCCCTGCTCCAGTTTCAAACCATTGCCTCTCATCCTAGCCCCTCAGGCCCTTCCAAACAGCCCCTCCCCAGCCTGCCTGTAGGTCCCTTTCTGAAATGTAGCTGTAAGGTCACCCCAGAGAGGTTTCTTTTTCTCCTCCAGGCTGAACAGCCCAAATTGTTTCAGCCTCTATTCATAGGAGAGGTGGACAGGAAAGATAAAGCTCAGCCTATTGATGCTCTCAGTGTTCAAGTAAATTAATATTTTTTTTCCCCCTCATGTTTTCAATACCAGTCAAGATGTAAAAATGCCTGCTTGAGTGCCCTTGAAAAGACTGCAGCTCCTTCTGTAGCAGCAGGTCCTAGTCTCTTCAGTTCCTGGAGCTATGGTCCATGCAAATGTACCTGTTGAGCTGGGTCTTGAAGTAAACAAAACCTGCTTTTAAGAAGAGATTCATTGCCACAGCTCCTTCAGCTTTCCCACCCACTACAAATTTTTGGCGTCCCTGACACGTGAAATTGCTTCTCCTTTCCCCAAACCCCACTGGGCTCAGTGCCTTGCTGGAGCATCTCTGTTGCTTGGCAGATCTGGGGTATATTTGGTGGCACATTGATGGATTTGGTGGGGGGCTGGTGGGGGTGGTCTACAATTCTTAGCCTGGGGCCAGTTAGGATGGGTTCAAAATAGAACAGAACAGAACAGAACAGAACAGCATAGAATAGAATAGAATAGAATAGAATAGAATAGAATAGAATAGAATAGAATAGAATAGAATAGAATAGAATAGGATAAAGCCAGGTTGGAAGAGACCTCCAAGATCATCCAGTCCAACCTAGCACGCAGCTCTAGACAATCAACCAGACCAGGGCACCAAGTGCCCCATCCAGGCCTTGCTCGAACAGCTCCAGAGATGGGGACTCCACCACCTCCCTGGGCAGCCCATTCCAATGCCAATCACTCTCTCTAAGAAGAACTTCTTCCTAACATTCAACCTGAACCTCTCCTGGCACAACTTGAGGCTGTCCCCCCTCATTCTGTTGCTCTTTGCCTGGGAGAAGAGCCCAATCCCACCTGGCTACAACCTCCCTTTAGGTAGTTGTAGACAGCAATGAGGTCTGCCCTGAGCCTCCTCTTCTCCAGGCTAAACAACCCCAGCTCCCTCAGCCTCTTCTCATAGGCCCTCACCAGAAAAGCCAATGTGCTCAGCTCCCAGTGGGGCATCCTTTCCCCTCTCTTTTCTAGCAAGAGATAATCCATAAGGAGGCAGGAGGGTGTTAGGAGCTGCCATATCTCCTGTATCCTCTGAGCAGCACAAGAAAAGGCTGTCTCCCTTGTCTGCTAAAATGGCTTGAGCACAGAACTTTAAGGTGATGATCTTTAAGGTCCCTTGTCTGCTAAAATGTTCAAGAGCTGGCAGAAGAAATCATCCTAAAGGAGCAGGGACCAAAACCCTGAGTCATTCTGCTACTTCTAACCAACTGCTGCATCCCTGTGACAGGACTGTGGCTACTTCTCAGTCCTCTCACTCCTCTGCTCTCACTTTCACAACCTGTGTGCCTCAAACTAGGCAAAGAGAGAAAACAGAGGTCGGGAAGAGTTTGCTGCAAGTGAGAGTCTGTGGCCTCCCACCTTCGCCTTGAGCAAGGTACCTGAGGTGGGAAATGCAACAAAGATCTGAAGAATAATTATTCTTGTTCACTTTCTACACACGAGTCATGGTTTCTGAGAAGAGGAGCCCCAGGATGGCAGCCAAGGAATGATTGTGCAGGGAGCTCGAAATAACAGGAAATAGTTTCTGACTGCAATGCAACTTCCCCCCCCCCCCCCCCCCCCCCCCCCCGCCTTGGCGCCNNCTGCCCTCCCCAGGCTTGGGAACTCTTTACTGCAGGGCAGAGCACCAAATATATGCTTGGGCTAAAAAAAGGTCAAAGATAAGTTCAGGCAAATGAGGCTCCCTGATGGCTACGCAGCACTGCAGCCTGGGTGTAGCCTTTGTGCACAGAGAAGGAGTAAGGAAAGCTTCTTCCTTCTCATGCCCCTTGCTAAGGCCAACAGTCACTGCTTGAGGTTGTTCAGCCTGGAGATGAGAAGGCTCCTGGAAGGCTTTACAGAGGCCTTCCAGTATCTGAAGGGAGCCTGCAAGACAGCTGGGGAGAGACTTTGTACAGGGGTTTGTTGTGATAGGATGAGGGGTGATGGTTTTGAGCTGGGAGAGAGGAGTTGAGGCTGGAGATTAGGAAGAAATTCTTTAGAGAGAGGGTAGTGAGACACTGGCACAGGTTGCCCAGGGAGGTTCTGGATTTCCCCTCCCTGGAAAAGTTCAAAGCCAGGTTGGATGAGCCCTTGAACAACCTGAGCTGGTGGAAAGTGTCCCTGCCCATGGCATGAGTGGTTTGGAACCTGCAACAAAGCTGGGGAGAGGGGCAATGGTTTTCAGCTGGGAGAGAGGAGTTGAGATGGGAGATTAGGAAGAAATTCTTTAGAGTGAGGGTGGGGAAACAATGGCACAGGTTGCCCAGGGAGGTTGTGGATGTCCCCTCCCTGGAGGAGTCCCTGAGCAACCTGGGCTGGTGGAAAGTGTCCCTGCCCTTGGCAGGTTGGAACCTGATGATTTTCAAGTCCCTTCTAACCCAAACCATTCTATGCTGAGGTCCTTGCCCATGGCACAGGGGGGTTGGAACCTGATGATTTTCTAGTCCCTTCTCACCCAAAACATTCTATGCTGAGGTCGCTGCCCATGGCATGAGGGAGGTGGTTGGAACCTGATGATTTTCTAGTCTCTTCTAACCCAAACCATTCCATGCTGGGCACCATCCTGGGCAGACTGCTTGGGAAGGACAGCGAAGGAATTTTTGCAAACGGGGGAGCCTGAGGAAATTTGAAGCAAAGTGTTGGGTGCTTCCCTGTGGTAATTGGACTTTTGTGGAAGGCAGGGAAGTTCCCACCAGCAGAGCTGGGCTTCAGCTGCTCCTCTGAGTCAGCTGCCCTGGGAACCTCTGGGTTTCTCTGCCAAGGGGTGACTCAAGGAAAACAGAGAGATTCAGACTAGCAGACGTGGTCCTAGTGCTCCTGTGAACTCGCACTTAAAGACAGGATGCAATTTTGAACACCAACAGGGCAGTCTGGAAGCTTTAACAAGCCATGTGTGAAAGGAGACGTGGCCAAGGATGTGCACGTGGAAGGAGCTCCTGGATTAGGGAAAGTGAACTACAGCTGGGAAAGAAATCAGCCCTGAAATTGGTTTCACCCTGTCGGTGAGTGTGCGTGATGAAACCTCACAGCACATCTTGGGGGCTTCAGGTTACTCAAGGCCTCCCCTGGGAACAAACCAGGGTGCTGAGGAAGCCTCTGCACCAAGGTGCAGCTGGAGAGCCTTTCAACCCTCAACTCCAGCCCACGGGAACCAGCCATGAACCCTTTTCTTTCCTCTGGCAACACCTACAGTTTCAGGGTGGCTGCAGGTGGCAAGGATGGGGGAGGGCTCGAGAGGATGCCCTGAGTGTGATGACAGCTCCACTATCAAGGCTAAGGTGGTGAGATGGTGACCTTGCAACTGCTGGCAGCACACCCTGGGACAGTGCTTTGCACCTTCAGAATACATGATTGGTTCAAACTGGTGGAGGGGAGATTTGAACGGGATGTTAGGAGGAAGTTCTTCAGAGTAAGGGTGGTGAGGCACTGGAACAGGTTGCCCAGGGAGGTTGTGGCTGCTCCCTCCCTGGAGGTGTTCAAGGCCAGGCTGGATGAGGTCTTGAGCATCCTGATCTAGTGGGAGGTGTCCCTGCCTATGGCACAGGGGGGTTGGAACTGGCTGATCTTTGAGGTCTCTTCCAACCTAAACCATTCTATGATTCTATGATTCTAAGATAAGGGCTTGGAGGGCTTCAGCTGGGTTAACTCTTCCCTCAGTGTGAGACAAGAGATGACCTGGCTGAAACAGGAGAATATTTGATGGCAATATGGTGTCTGTGGCCCAAGTCAGGCCATGAAGAAAAATCACAGCCCTAAAACTGGTCTTATTTGAGCTGATTTGGTGTTTTGTTTTTTTTTCCCTCAACGTGCTGCTCCAGGGGAGCTCCCTTGGGCTCTTTCACCTCTCTTTTCAAGGGCCCTCAGCACATCACTACAATACCAACAGGCATCCATTTAGGTTCAGTTGCAAGAGATGCTCATTTAATGAAGTGGGCAGCTTGGAAAAGTGGCAAGAAGTTTCTGTCAGCTACCTCCTTTGTGGGACCTCCTCTGCAGAGAGAGGCTGCAGCAAACCACTCCTGGTCAACAAGGCACAGCTGAGGATTACCTTCCCAATACTTCCTCTAACATCTGATCCTACCAGACCCACAAAAGCCAAAAGATCCCATCAGACCCAGGTAAACCAGCTAGAGCTGCTGGAAACACTTGAGTTTGGAACAAGCATTACCTGTCAGGTGTGCTCTTGGCTTTTCTGCACTGGTAAGTGTGTCTGTAGCTGAGGAGAGAGAGAAAAAAATAAAATGAGAGAGAGAGAAAAAAAAAAAGGTGTGTAAGAATGTTGGCTGCTACTCACATCAGTGGGATGTGAGTGGCAGCTGATGGCCAGAGGTGGTGTGTGCAGCCCTTTTCCATTTCTGCACAGGTCTGAGTCAGGATTTGTTTGCTTTGATTGTTTGCTGACATCACTGAGGCCAGAAAAATCTCTTTGCAAACGGCCAAGCTGACGGAGATGTCAAGAGGGCATTTTGCAGCCCTGCCATGACATAGACATCAAGAGGGCATTTTGCAGCCCTGCCATGACAGAGATGTCAAGATGGAATTTTGCAGCTCTGTCATGACAAAGATGTCAAGAAGGCATTTTGCAGCCTTTGCCTTAGATTGCTGGAGGATGAAGGGAGAGCAGGTGTGGTGCACATGGTTGGGGATGTGGTGGTGCCCACGGGCTCTTGAATCCCTGCTTTTGCATGGCCAAGGAGTTGTACCCATCTCAGAGAATGTGCTGGTTTGAACTAATTGGAGGATTTGAGTGAGAAATTAGGACTATAGGCTGAGAAATGAAAACACAGGATGTCACTCCTCTCACAGCTTTACTGGGAAAGAAAAGAAATGTTTTAAGAGTTGTAACCCAAATATAGATAAGGGAGATGGTTTCAGACCTCTCTGGGCTGTGGCTGGCTCCTTGCATGGCTCCTTTGTCCCTGCCTTTCCTAGCTGATTCTGAATAATTCCACTAACTTCTTTTCCTACTGCTAAACCCCCCTGGCAAATCTACCTTCACCTATCTGCTGCATGAAACTGGTGGTGAGATAAGATTGGGGAAAGGGGGGAAGGAGGTAGGGGTGGTTAGAGATGCCTCTTAGGGATTTTGATCTCTGGGAGGGCTGTGGTGTTTCTGTATTACCTTTTCACTGTATATATCTGTAAATATCAGTTATACATTGTAAATATCTGCTTGGTTATTGTGCACAGCTGTAAATATAAAGCTTCATTCCTTAACTTCCAGCTGACTGACTCCTAGCCTGGGTTATTTCAAAGAAGTGGGGGGAGAAAGCAACTGCTAAACCACCTCAGAGAGCTTCAGGGGAAGTCTGTGCCTGCACTGGAAGGAGCAAGCTCGGGGAGCCCCTGGGATTACAAAGGCTCACGCTTGAGCTGCGACCACACTTAACTCCCTGCATCTCACCCAGGTTTGCCTCTGTCTGCCCTGGCTTGTCTAAGGAGTGATTCGGGTGGTGAGAGAGGAGGGGAGGGGAGGGGAGGGCAAGGGTGAGCCAGCAGCGTGCTGCAGCTGCGACTGCAGAACCTGGGTGTGCAGAGGGGCTGGGGAAAAGGCTGTCAGACTTACCTGTATCTAGTGCTCGTTGCTTCAGAAAGCGAGAGCCTCTCTCCTCTGTGACCTGCAGGAGAGAGTCACCAGCAGTTAGCTCAGGGCTCCAGGGCGCACAGTAACCGCAGAGGGTTGGGGTTGCTCGAGGCAGAGGATGGAACTCGATGGGTATGACTTCTGTGCTGATAATCAATCAAGTTCAGCTACAACTTTCCTGCAAAAGGACAAGCCCTGACAAGGCTTTGCTTCACTGCAAGACTTTTCTGCTCTTTGAAACCGTCTGTGTCTCTTCAAGGCTGCTAGGGGCAAGACCTGCTTCCCTGTGCTGCTGGTAGTGGTGGTGTTAAACTCCAGTCCTGTTCAAAGGCTGGACAAGTCTTAAGCAGGAGCTACCTGGCATACAGGCCAGGCTGAATTGCAGGAGCGTGCAAAGGTTTGGCTTGGATGGGGCCTTAAAGTTCATCTAGCCTGGAGAAGAGGAGGCTTAGGGGTGACCTCATTGCTGTCTACAACTACCTAAAGGGAGGTTGTAGCCAGCTAGGGTTGGTCTCTTCTCCCAGGCAACCAGCAACAGAATGAGGAGACACAGTCTCAAGTTGTGCCAGGGGAGATATAGGCTGGATATTAGGAAGGAGTTCTTCACAGAGAGAGTGATTGGCATTGGAATGGGCTGCCCAGGGAGGTGGTGGAGTCATGGTCCCAGAAGGTGTTCAAGAAAGGACTGGATGGAGCACTTAGTGCCATGGTCTAATTGATTGGCTAGGGCTGGGTGCTAGGTTGGACTGGATGAGCTTGGAGATCTCTTCCAACCTGGCTCATGCTATGCTATGCTAT
>VWZI01010426.1:240272-251807 GCA_013396835.1 Psilopogon haemacephalus
ATTCTATTCTATTCTATTCTATTCTATTCTATTCTATTCTATTCTATTCTATTCTATTCTATTCTATTCTATTCTATTCTATTCTATTCTATTCCATTTTATTCCATTTTATTCTATTCCATTCTTTGGGATGGTCCCTCCCCCTGGCATTGCTGGAGCACCTCTGCTCCTTAGAGGCTTTCCTGTCCCTCCACCTGTGCAGAGCAAATAGAGCGATGCGAGCGACTCCTCCCTGCCTCAAGACTCAGCAGCTCTGAGCCTTTGCAGAATCAAAGCTTCACCCCTGAGGCCCCCGAAGAGCCTAACCAAGGTGCAGCAGCTACACTGGCTGTGATTGCTGCACCTGTGCTATTTCAGACAGTCGCTTAGGAATGCCTGCAACGCTGGGTCACCTGCTTGGGGTGATGCCAAGGAGATGCTGAGGCCTGAGTGCAGCTCTGGGGCTGAGTGGCTGAGGGAGGGCAGAGTGATTTGTGCTTCCTTGCCTTCTTACGTTTGCTCCTAGAGCCACACCCCGGCACACTCACAACACATCCTCGTGCCAAGCTCATCTACACGGCAGCAGGGCATGGCCCTGGGCAGCGCCAAGCAGCTGTGACATTGAGGTTGAGCAGTTCAAAGGGAAGCTGCCATCTGCCTGCCAGATGCCAACCACTGCTGCTCCTTCTGAATCACACCAGGGCACAGCTGGTGGCTTCTTGCCAGGTGCCTGTCCTCTTATGGCTGCACACACAGCATCATGGCTGCTGGCTGGAGGATGCTCCTGGGTGCTGGCTCTGGCTCTGGCCTCCCTGGGGTGTGAGGGGCATTCTTTACGCCTCCCCCAGGGTACAGCTCATCACAGGTCCATGCCAGTGGTGCAGCAAGCAGCTCAGGGTTGGCTGTGAGGGCTGCTCAGGAGTCATAGAATCATAGAATCAGTCAGGGTTTGAAGGGAGCACAGGGATCAGCTAGTTCCAACCCCCCTGCCATGGGCAGGGACACCCTACCTTAGATCAGGCTGGACAGAGCCCATTAGGCTGGACAGAGCCTGGTGCTTCTGTGCTTCACAACCTCCCTGGCCAACCTGTGCCACTGTCTCACCACCCTTACTGTAAAGAACTTCCTCCTAATATCCAGTTTCAGTCACCCCTCTGCCAGTTTAAACCCATTCCCCCTCATCCTGCCATTACAAGACCTTGTGAATAGTCCCTCCCCAGCCCTCCTGTAGGTCCCCTTCAGGTATTGGAAGGACTTTGTCCTTGCTGTGGCTGGAGGAACAAGGCTGGTGTGGAGGATTTCCCTCCAGCAGTCCCCTTTTTGCTTCTGGCTGGATGCACATCGATTTACATCACAGCTGGAGTGCCACTTCCTCCACACTGATCAGGTGGTAGGTTTCCTAAGGATGCTGCAAACCCCTCACACAGCTGCAGCTGCTCCAGGGAGCCTCACTGGGGGCTTGTTTACATCTTTAAAGCTCCTAACTTCTGCTGAAGTGCTTCCTACAAACTCGGATGTTGCAACGCAAACAAAGGTGATGGGAAAGTGGGGAGGGTGTCCTGAGGAGTCCTCCTTCGTTAAAAATAGCAAAGCTATTTTGAGCAAAAAGTGGGAAGCAGCTCCTTAGGAAACCTCCATTCACTTCTTTCCAAAGAAGGGCAGATGGAAGCTCCTTGCTGGGGCCTTCTTCTGGACCTGCTGGATCTTTTGGAGTGGGACCAGAGGAGACCACAGCAGTGATGCACGGGCTGGAAGCCCTTTGCTGTGAGGCCAGGCTGAGAGAGCTGGGGCTGCTTGGGCTCCAGACAGACCTTCTGGTGGCCTTTCAGTGTTTAAAGGGACTGTACAGAAAGCTGGGGACAGATTTTTGAGCAGGGCCTGTTGTGACAGCACAAGGGGTGATGGTTTGAACTAAAAAGAAGGAAATTGAGACTGGAGAGAAGAAAGGAATTTTTGACCCTGAAGGTGATGAGAGCCTGTCCCAGGTTGTCCAGAGAGGTGGTAGCTGCCCCATCCCTGGAACCATTCTGGGTGAGGTTGTTTGGGGCTCTGAGCAGCCTGCTCTAGTTGCAGATGTCCCTGCTGGCTGCAAGGGGATTGGAATAATGACCTTGAAAGGTCACTTCTGACCCAAGCCAATCTGTGATTCTGTGCAAGTGCAGGTGCAGGAGCTGTGTCCATGGATGCTAAAGGACAGTGCGATGCAGTAGGCAGGGCAGGGTGATACAAGGTCCAAAATTATTCTGTTACTTGCCAAAAGCAGGAGGTTAGAAGACGCCTTGAGGGACCTGTCCTAGTGGGAGGTGTCACTGCCTATGGCAGGGGGGTTGGAACTGGATGAACTTTGAGGTCCCTTCCAACCTAAACCATTCTGTGATTCTATGTTTCTATCTTTTTTTTTTTCATAATTATGTTGCCTGGTAAGGATGCAAACCTAAAGATGCAAACCTAAATCTCGTACAGAAAATATTTTACCCTTGGGCGACCTGTTCTAGTGGGAGGTGTCACTGCCTATGGCAGGGGCCTGGAATTGGATGAACTTTGAGGTTTCTTCCAACCTAAACCATTCTATGAGTCTGTGATTCTATCTTTTCCATAATTATGTGGCCTGGTAAGGATGCAAACCTAAAGACACAAACCTAAATCTCCTATAGAAAATACTTTAGCCTTGGGCGACCTGTTCTAGTCTTGGGCGACCTGTTCTAGTCTTGGGCGACCTGTTCTAGTGGGAGGTGTCCCTGCCTATGGCAGAGGCCTGGAACTGGCTGAACTTTGAAGTTCCTGCCAACCTAAACCATTCTGTGATTCTATCTTTTTTTTCCCATAATTGAGTTGCCTGGTAAGGATGCAAACCTAAAGATGCAAAACTAAATCACCTATAGAAAATATTTTACCCTTGGGCGACCTGTGCTAGTGGGAGGTGTCACTGCCTATGGCACAGGGGCGCTGGAACTGGATGAGCTTTGAGGTTCCTTCCAACCTAAACCATTCTATGAGCCTGTGATTCTATCTTTTCTTTTCCATAATTATGTGGCCTGATAAGGATGCAAACCTAAAGATGCAAACCTAAATTGCCTACAGAAAATATTTTCGCCTTGGGCGACCTGTTCTAGTCTTGGGCAACATGTTCTAGTGGGAGGTGTCCCTGCCTATGGCACAGGGAGGCTGGAACTGGCTCAGCTTTAAGGTTCCTTCCAACCTAAACCATTCTGTGATTTGATGATTCTATCTTTTTTTATCCATAATTGTGTTCCCTGGTAAGGATGCAAACTTAAAGATGCAAACCTACATCTCCTACAGAAAATATTTTAGCCTTGGGGGACCTGTTCTAGTCTTGGGAGCTCTAAGCTCTAGTGGGAGGTGTCTCTGTCTACGGCAGGGGGGTTGGAACTGGATGAGCTTTGAGGTCCCTTCTGGCTTAAACCATTCTATGATTCTATCTACCAATGCTACCTAATGGCCAGGGATCAGTACTACTCCCTCTAAACAGGCACACTGGCTCGTTGCTGGTGTAAATGAAGGAGAGCTAAGCAGCATGAGGCCACAGAATGATCCTTTATCCAGTTAGTGGTTTTCTCTCTTTCCCTATCTTGCTCAGCTGTGATTCTGAAAACTCCACAGCACGGCTTTGATTTTCCCTTGGGTTACTGGGGAGAGCCTGAAACCCACAGTGAGCCATGCTGAAAACCCCACCTTGCAGCTGATCTGCAGCCAAACCCACCACCACCCCCCCTCCCCAGCCAGCCAGGTGATTGCCCTGAAGTCTGTGGCATGCAAAACACTTCCAAATTGTTTCAATACCACCAATGTCCAAAAGCCCCACTGCATTTCTAGCCATGCTTTGCTAGAGCCAAACAAAAGGTTTGAACATCCTCTTTTCACACATTTTGCCTCTCACACATTTTGCCTTATGGAGCAAAGCTGGAGGTGGGGAGATTCAGATTGAGGCTCAGAGAAGGCTTCCAGGTGACCTTCCAAGATCTGAAGTGGGCGACAAATAAGCTGGGGAGGGACTTTTGAGGCTATCAGGGAGTGACAGGCCTAGGGGGAATGGAGCAAAGCTGGAGGTGGGGAGATTGAGCCTGGAGGTGAGGAGGAAGTTCCTGAGCAGGAGAGTGGTGAGAGGCTGGAATGGGTTGCCCCTGCAGGGAGGTGTTTGGGGCCAGATCCCTGGAGGTGTTTTTGGCCAGGCTGGCAGAGGCTGTGGGCAGCCTGCTCTAGGGTAGGGTGTCCCTGGGCACGGCAGGGGGGTTGGAACTGGATAACCCTTGTGGTCCCTTCCAACCCTGACTGGTTCTGTGATTCTATGATTGTTCTGTCTGGAGACAGTGAGGCTGAGGGGAGACATCCTGGCTCTCCACAACTCCCTTAAAGGAGGATGGAGGCAGGTAAGGGTTGGATGTTTTCACCCAAGGACTAAGCAATTGGATCCTTGTGGTCCCTTCCAACCCTGAGTGATTCTATGGTTCTATGATTGACACCTTCAGGAAGAGCTGGGAGTACTCAACAGAGAACAGCTCAGCCCAGCAAGCAGGCAGACATACAAGCTAAATATCCCCAGTACCTACATCCCCTCTGTTTTAGCACAAGCTGCTATTTTACAGGCAGGGTCTCTGCAGGTCATACATAACGCTGTGATTGTCCCCCCTCTGCTCAGCACCAGTGAGGCCATATCTCAAATGCTGGGTTCAGTTTTGGGCCCCTTGCTCCAAGAAGGACATTGAGGGGCTGGGGCAGGTCCAGAGAAAGGCAACAGAGAAGGTGAAGGATCTTGAACAAAAGTCTTATGAGGAGGGGACTGGAATTACTTAGTCTGGAGAAGAGGAGGCTGAGGAAAGCCCTCATTGCCCTCTAGAACTTCCTGAAAGGAGGTGGGCTGCCCAGGGAGGTGGTGGAGTCATCATCCCTGCAGGGATTGAAAAGATGTATGGTTGTGTTGCTGACAGATGCTGTTTAGTGGTAGTAGCTTAGCATCAGGGATGGGATTGGGACCTCTAGGCAAGCAGTTGGACTTGACGAACTATGAGGACAGGCTGAGAGAGTTGAGGCTTTTCAGCGTGGAGAAGAGAAGGCTTCCAGGAGACCTTAGAGTAGCCTTCTAGTATCTGAAGGGGGCTACAGGAAGGTTGGGGAGGGACTATTCACAAGATCTTGTCATGACAGGACGAGGGGGAATGGGTTTAAACTGGCAGAGGGGAGATTGAAACTGGATGTTAGGAGGAAGTTCTTCACAGTGAGGGTGGTGAGACATTGGCACAAGTTGCCCAGGAAGGTTGTGGCTGCTCCCTCCCTGGAGGTGTTCAAGGCCAGCTTGGATGAAGCCTTGAGTGACCTGTTCTAGTAGGAGTTGTCCCTGCCTATGGCACAGGGAGGTTGGAACTGGATGATCTTTGAGGTCACTTCCAACCTAAACCATTCTATGATTCTATGATTCCAAACTCCATAGTTCTATGATTCACATGCCCTGAGTTTGGTTTTTTTCCAGCACCAAGAGCTGGCCTGAGCTGGGCATTTTTTGGTAGAGGCCAATAAAAACTGGCCTCAATGGGAGTGTTTCATCAGGGCTACAGTAGCCAGGTCACCTGCTTAATGGCTTCTTCGCCTACGAGGACTACGTGCATCAGGCAGCAGTGGCCAGTCAAGAGTTTTACTGCTGCTGGCTTTTGGAAGGGGAATCCCACACACATGGGTCTAGGTGCAGTGCTCACTGCTCCACCTCAGGCATTTCTTTCCCCACAGATCAGGAAGCCATTTCCCATTCGGGCAGGTCATGAGGGCTCCTGGCTTTGCACATCTGCATATTCTGGCAGCCCTTTCCCAAGTTTTCTTGCTGGCTTTCTGACTTCATCCTTTTTTTAGACATGATCCAGGTGGAGCTGATGGGACTTTGAAGTCTGTTCTGTACTGCAGGACCATTGCAAGGCTGTCAGCACAGGTTCACAGGCAAGCCCTTGCTGAGGTTTTGGAATTTCCTATCATGATGCTTGCCATCCTGCCATGCCAAGAGTACCACAAACATAAGCCCCAGCATCAGCATCTGCAGTCCCCAAAACCTGATGGTCTGCTGTGTTGGGCTGGCGGAGCAGGTTGCTAAGGCAGCCAGAGATGCTCTCGTGGATGCTCTGCTGCTCCCTTGGTAGATTTACACACTCCAATTGAAGCCTGGCTTCCTTTTTGGGCAGGATGCACAGCAATCCCAGCCCATCAAGAACCAAAGAATGACAGGAGTTGGAAGGGACCTCTGGAGGTCCTTGAGTCCTACTTGGCTGCCAGCACAGGTTCACCCAGAGCAGGTTGCACAAGACAGCATCCAGAGGGACTCTGAATGACTCCTGAGATGGAGACTCCATCACCTCACTTGGCAGCCTCGTGCTGGTTTGAGGCTAATTGGGATGTTTTAATGAGAGAAATACTCCATTTAGCCTCAAACCAGCACAAGCCTGTTCTGGTGCTCTACCACCCTCAAAGTAGAGAAGCTCCTCCTCATGTTTAGATGGAACATGTTCCAATTTGTGCCCATTAGCTCGTTCTGTCACTGGGCACCACTCAAAAAAAGCCTGGCCCCATCCTCCTGACACCCACCCTTTTAGTATTGATGAGATCTCCCTTCAGTCTTCTCTTTTCCAGGCTAAATGTGCCAAGTCCCTCAGCCTTTCTCCGTAAGACAAATCATAGAAATCAGTCAGGGTTGGAAGGGAC
Source organism: Psilopogon haemacephalus (assembly GCA_013396835.1). Taxonomy (NCBI): domain Eukaryota; kingdom Metazoa; phylum Chordata; class Aves; order Piciformes; family Megalaimidae; genus Psilopogon; species Psilopogon haemacephalus. The sequence goes on from VWZI01010426.1 coordinate 246,951, forward strand.
CACAAAGAGCAGACAGTTCCAACCCCCCTGCCATGTCCAGGGACACCCTACCCTAGAGCAGGCTGCCCACAGCCTCTGCCAGCCTGGCCAAAAACACTTCCAGGGATCTGGCCCCAAACACCTGCCTGGGCTACCTGTTCCAGCCTCTCACCACTCTCCTGCTCAACAACTTCCTCCTCACCTCCAGCCTCAATCTCCCCACGTCCACCTTTGCTCCATTCCCCCTAGTCCTGTCACTCCCTGATAGCCTAGAAAGTCCCTCCCTAGCTTTTTTGTAGTCCACTTCAGATCCTGAAAGGCCACCAGAAGGTCACCTGGAAGCCTCCTCTTCTCCAGCCTGCACAGCCCCAACTCTCCCTCCAGAAGGACACCACTAGAGCCTTTTATAGACTTCCTGCTAACAACATGAGCTGTTTTGCTGTTTAAAGAACCCCATTTCCTCAGCTCACTCTGTCTTGAAGCACAAAAGAAAGTGTTTTCTCTTTCCCTAAGGGAAGCAGTGCAGTGAGCCTGGAAGGTGTCCAGGGAAACCATCATCAGTCCTCAATTACCCATGCAAAACACATTATAACACCAGAGAGAACTGCTGGCTCATAGGTGCTGCTGCAATGACATAATGACATAACTTGCCCTGGTTTGGTTTTTCGTTCTTTTCCTCCCGAAAGGGACACTTCCAGAGGAAAAAGTGAGTTTGCAGCCCTTTTAGAGGCAGCAGGTGACACCATGTGCACCCACATGGAGGCAAAGATCAATTAAGTGCCTCACCCCACAGGCAAATCAGACACACGCCCCTGTTGCACAAACTTTCCCAGGCTCCCTTCCTCCTCCTCCTTGCTCCAGGAAGCCCAGACTCAGGAATTTACTCCATGTGCTTCTCAAACCCTCAGCTGTTCAGTCCCTCCCTCCTCCCAGGACCGTCCCCCAGTGCATGAGACATCCATAAGCTGGCATGTGCAGGCTGAACTCTGCTCCTGGGACGAGGGGAGGACTCCTCCTGTGGGCTCACTGCGCCAAGGATCAGCAAGTGAACCTGCATCAGGTGCAAACACAGGTCTGCCAGCTTGCTCCCAGTATGCCCAGGGCACCTGCCCCCCAAAACCACAGAGAGCTCTGGCACATGTGCCTTGTCCCATCCTAGTCCCAGGGCAATCAGTAGCACCCATGGGGAAGGCATCCTCTAATGGTCCAGTTCTAACACCTTGAAATGCAAAAAGGCATTTTCCCAAGAGACCTTTCTTTTTGCCCAGAGAAAATGTTCCCGTGGACAGCCACAGGACTCAGCAGCAGGGCTCAGACTTTGGGAAATGAACCAACAGCTACCCAAGCAGACAACTCTGCCTATCCATGGGACAATATTGGCCACGAAGTCACCAGCAGGGTGAACGAGTTCAGAAGGTGCAGGATCCAGCTGAGCTGCAGCTGGGCGCTCCACCCACTGGGCTTGGCAAGAAGGCAGCAGGCAGCCAGCCAGCCCCAATGATTTCTCTCTTCCTCACTGGGACTTGCAGAGGCTCTCTAAGTCATCTGACCAGCTCATTACATCACTGTGGGAATACTACGAGCTAATAATTAATTCCGTACATGTGCACAGACATACACAACTGCTGCAACCCAGGCTGGAGCAACTCTATTGGCTTATGCTCGGCTTGTTCCTCTTCAAGAAGCCAAACCCACTCAGCAAAATACTATTCTCCACTTGCCCTGCCAACAGAGACACAAACCAGGAACACATGAATCCACTCCATCAGGCTAACGTTTTAGCAGTATTCCACTCTAAGGCCGCTTCAAGATTTAAACTGCTCTGCTCTGTACCACCTCACAGGACCCAAACGTGGAGCAGAGCAGCTGAAACTGTCCAAAGAGTCTCTTCACTCCAAGTACAGCCACTCCAGCTGGTCTAAACAGCAGCAGCAGCAGCAGGGGCAGTGCAGCAGCATGCTCTCAGATGTGCGAGAAGCTGAACCTTCCAGCAGGTCCAGAGAGATGATTCTACCTCTTTGCTCTGGTTAGACCTCACCTGGAGTACCCCATCCAGCTCTGGAGCTCTCAATATAGGAAGGACATGGACCTAATGGAGAGTGTCCAGAAGAGGGCCACAAAAATGATCAGGGGGTGGGAGCAGCTCTGCTTCGAGGACAGGCTGAGGGAGCTGGGGTTGTTCTGCCTGGCGAAGAGGAGGCTCTGGGGAGACCTAATATCCACCTTCCACTATCCTACATGAAGGCTGGAGAGAGACTGGTTACAAAGGCCTGCAGTGACAGGATGAGGGGCAGTGGCTTCAAACTAGAGAAGAGCAGATTTAGAGTGGATGTTAGGAACAAGTTCTTTACTATGAGGGTGGTGGAACACTGCAACAGGTTGCCCAGGGAGATGGTTGAGGCTACTTCCTTGGAGATACTCAAGGTGAGGCTCAACAGGGCTCTGAGCAACCTGATCTAGTTGAGGATACCCCTGCTGACTGCAGAGGGGGGGTTAGACTGGATGACCTTTGGAATTCCTCTCCAGCCCAGCTCACTCTATGATTCTATGATTTATCAGGCTGAGATACTGAGCAGGGCTGCTGCAGCTCCTTTTAGCTGTGCACAGAACTCTTAACCACCAGAGAATGCAGAAGATGCTGCACCCAGAAGATGCTGCACCCAGCAGCCAGCATCACTTGGGCATAAGGCAGCAGCTGTGCAGAGGTTAGCCAAGGGCTGGCAAGTCTGAGCAGCTGGGAGCATGCAGGCACCACCGTGGGGACAGCTGTCACCTGCATCCCAAACTTCTGTAGGCTCAATATGTGCAAGGTTAGGAACCTTAGAGTGTCTCTGAGGCCACTAACAACACTGCTTTACTCTGCAACTCCTAACTGAGAGCATAACACACAGGGTTATCAGCTGGGGGATTTCAGCTAAAATCATCCCTCAAACCCTAAAACCTCATTTCAGACCCGAAGCTAAAATTCAGCCATCAGATCCTAAAAACCTAATTTCAGACCTGAATCTCAAATTCAGCCCTGAAATCCTAAAATCCTAATTTCAGACCCGCAGCTCAAATTCAACCCTCAAATCCTAAAAATCTAATTTCAGACCTGAAGCTCAAATTCTGCCCTTAAATCCTAAAAACCTAATTTCAGACCTGAAGCTCAAATCCAACCCTCAAATCCTAAAAACCTAATTTCAGACCTGAAGCTCAAATTCAGCCCTGAAATCCTAAAATCTAATTTCAGACCTGAAGCTCATATTCAACCCTCAAATCCTAAAAACCTAATTTCAGACCTGAAGCTAAAATTCGAGTCTTTAAGTCCTAAAGCTTTGTTTCCCACCTGAAGCTAAAATTCAAGCCTTAAGTCCTATGTGCATCCTTCTAGCATGGGGCAGTGCTGCTGAATTCATTGACTGCCATGGAAAAAGGTACTTAGTTGTGTGCAGGCTGGCATGAGAAGGATTGAGGTGACAGAAGAGCAGCAGAAGCAGCCACACCAGAAAGTTTGCACTGCTGGGAGCAAAGTGAGTTCATCTCTTTGTCAAAAGAGAAGAGACGAAGAGATCCTTGGCTCTAGAGAAAGTCTGGATGGACGGTTAAAAAAAACCTGGGATGCAAAATTTAGGATGAGAGTCCTCCTGAACTGTTTCAAGTCCCATCTCTGCAGGAGTCTGCATGAATGGCATACCAGAGCTCAGCTGTCTGCCTGCTGAGGGATGACGAACAGTGAGCCGCTGACAGCAGCAGCCTGGTCACCAGATGTTGGCTGCAAGAGGAGCCTGGGAAGGGGAAGTCTCAAGGCTAAACCGAAAGAAAGGAGGAAAATGAGTCCCAGTGCCAAACTGTGGCTGAAATCAGTGCAGACACGCTGGTTTCCACCAACTAGGAAGTTTTGAGTTGGTTTTTTCAAAGCATTCCCTGAAGCACACCAAGAAAAAGTGTAGAAGTTGTGCCTTTTGCTGTGGCATTAATGCAATGAAGCTGAAAGAAAGGAGGAAAATGAGTCCCAGTGCCAAACTGTGGCTGAAATCAGTGCAGGCACGCTGGTTTCCACCAACTAGGAAGTTTTGTTTGTTTTTTTTAAAGCATTCCCTGCAGCACGTCAAGGAAAAGTGTAAAAGTTGTGCCTTTTACTGTGGAATTAATGCAACGAAGCCGAGAGGAACAGAAACCGTTAGTTAAAAGGGCCAAACGCAAGAGTTAACTGCAAGCAGATTTTCTCTGTCCAAGGAAGAAGGAAGGTAACAGTGAGTGTCTTCAGCTCCCTGAAACATGAGAAACTCCCAAACGGTAAAGAAAGAACCCGGCAAACCCCAACCCCGGAGACGTGGGACCGCGGTGTGGTCCTCCTGGCATCCTGGCAGGAGAGGAATGGCTCATCCAAGCTCTTACCTGCTCAACGCAGGAGCTGGCAGCTCGGAGGTTTCCGACCAGCAGGTAGGCAGTGGGCAGCATGAGGACCAGCACGGAGAGCAGGCACAGCAGCACCGCGCACCGGATCCTCCTCATATCCTCCCTCAAGTGCATCCTGGAAGTTTGGTTGATCCCAGGAGCTGCCTCCTCCGTAGCAACCTCGGCCAAGCCGACGGCGGCGGCGCCTGCCATGGGAGCTTGCTGCCGCTGCTGGAGGGGAAGCGGGGACGGCACAATCGCTTCTGCTGTCTGCCCTGCATGGAGACCCCCATTAAATAAGAGCTGGTCCGAGTGTGGGAAGGCACCGACACACACACACACACACCCTCCCTCCCAAGGAATGCACCGCCTACAATAGAAACCTAGCTCGGGAAGGGGAGCACGGCGGCTCCCCGGGCTCCCCGAGCCCTGCCGCATCCCTCCCTCCTTCCCTCCCTCTCTCCCTCCCTCTGCCCTTTCTTCTTTTTTTTTTTTTTT
>VWZI01010426.1:262587-278967 GCA_013396835.1 Psilopogon haemacephalus
TCCTGATCTAGTGGGAGGTGTCCCTGCCTATGGCACAGAGGGGTTGGAACTGGATGATCTTTGAGGTCTCTTCCAACCTAGACCATTCTATGATTCTATGATTCTATGTTTCTGAATGGTTCCTGTTTCACTTTGCAGACAGGGTTTCAAGTTCTAGGCTGCCACTGACACGTGAAGTGCACACCTTAAAACCCTGGGATTTTTTTTCTCTGGCCTTCTTTCCTGGTAGGGATTCCCTGTGCTTCCTCAGACAAGCCCAAAGTCTGCCCACATTGCCTCTGGTGTGGCTGAATAGCTGCGACAGGATGCTGCTGGTGTGCCAAGGGCCATGGCTTCATGCCAGCCAGGCAGAGGGAGCCAGAGCTGAGCAGGACCAAGGTACCAGTTCCACAGCTGCCATTGCCCCTGCTCCCCTGCATCACAGGGCTGCCACCACAGCATGCAGGGATGTTCTCGCAGGAAAGAAAAACCAGGGGGCAAACCTCAGCTGCTTTGAGACGAAGCTCAAGGAGAAATAATTGTCTGCACAATGAAGCAGGAATTTGGGGAGGTCTTTTAGAATCATAGAATCATAGAATAAGTCAGGGTTGGAAGGGACCACAAGGATCAGCCAGTTCCAACCCCCCTGCCATGCCCAGGGACACCCTACCCTAGATCAGGCTGCCCACAGCCTCTGCCAGCCTGGCCAAAAACACCTCCAGGGATCTGGCCCCAACCACCCACCCTGGGCAACCCATTCCAGCCTCTCACAACTCTCAAGCTCAACAGCTTCCTCCTCACCTCCAGTCTGAATCTCCCCACCTCCAGCTGAATCTCCCCACCTCCAGCTTTGCTCCATTCCTCCTAGTCCTGTCACTCCCTGATAGCCTCAAAAGTCCCTCCCCAGCTTTTCTGTAGATCCCCTTCAGATACTGGAAGGCTTTTCTAGATGTGCTTCAATTAAATTAAATTAATGGTAGGATGGGTTCTAGCACTTACTGAAAATCAAAGCCAGGAAGAGGAAGGTCTAAAACACCCCAGCACTCCCTCCTCCCTCCCCATTTTGGCTGTAGAATTCCTTTCTGTAGGATATTGTGGATGCTGAAAGTTGGCACCTCCAAGATAGGTCCACACAGGAGGAGTTCTCTGTGGGAACCAAAGGTTCTGTGTCTCAGGAAGTCCTTGGGCCTCCCAGGGAATGTTTTGGGGGAGTCTTGTGTACGTTTGTCCTCTACATCTATATCCACACCAGGGCTGTGGTGATTTGGGACATGCCTGTGGAAATGCCCTCGTGGTAGAGCTCCAGCTGCAGGCAGCAGACAGCAGGCAATGCTGGGGCAGTTCTGGAAATTACTTCACTGTGGTTCACTGATACTGATGACTGGTCATGGCCCCAGCAGAGGGAACAGAAGAAGTTCCTGTGCCAGGTCTGGAGGCTAGAGCTGCAGAGAGATGTGGATACACCTTGGTGAGCAGCAGAGGACGGGTGCCCGCCTGAAGGAGGCCACACTTCCTTCTCTTGATCCAATCATTTCCTGATTGGAGCCTTTGAACCTACTTATTTGGCCTTTCCAGAAACTTGGTCATTTGAGCAATAGCTCCATGGTTTCCCCAGGAGGGTTATGGAAGAGTATCCCCAAGTGGGTTGCTGGCAGCCGTCTTGTGCGCTTGGCACGGGAGACTCCTCACTTGTATCGCTTTTCCCCTCCCTCCAACACACCCTTTCTGTTGGCTGCAATTCTGAGGAACCTGCTTGCCCACACAAAACCTGCCTTGGGTGAAATTAGGGATTAAGAAATAAGGGCACTTCAGCAGAGGACAGAGAGCGAGTTTGCTAAAGGTCCTGCAGGAATGGGATGCGCGCCGGGGGCTGATCTTCAAGTGGACCTTCTCCCGAGCACCATGTGCCATGAGAAATGCCAGAGTTCCAGCTGGGGTTAGCATGAGAATGTCCTCCAAGGGCAGTTCTGTATTTCCACACAAGTCACAGAATCACAGAACCTTGGATGGTTGGAAGGGACCTCCAGACATCATCCAGTCCAACCTCCCTGCCAAGACAGCATCCCCTAGGGTAGTTTGCACAGGAATGAATGCAGGTGGGTTTTGAAAGTCTCCAGAGGAGAGTCCACAACCTCTCTGGGTAGCCTGCTCCAGGGCTCTGACACCCTCACTGTAAAGAAGTTTCTCCTCGTGTTGAGGTGAAACCTTCCCTGTTCCAGTTTGTAGCTGTTGCTCCTTGGCTTATTGCTACTGGCCACTGAAAAGAGATTGGCCTCAGCCACTGACACCCACCCCTCAGACAGAATCATTGAATCAGTCAGGGTTGGAAGGGACCACAAGGATCAACCAGTTCCAATCCCCTGCCATGCCAGGGACACCCTACCCTAGAGCAGGCTGCCCACAGCCTCTGCCAGCCTGGCCAAAAACACCTCCAGGGCTGTAGCCCCAGACACCTCCCTGGGCAACCCATTCCAGGCTCTCACCACTCTCATGCTCTTTGCATTAATACAAAAGGGATTTTGCTTCTATTGACTCAGAGATTACAAACCCAGCACAGGTGCTTTGTTGCTGACTGGGAAGTGCAGAGGAGCAACTGCAGCTTGTTATTCTGGCACTGAGCAAAGAAAAGAAGCAGGCACAGCTATCAGCCAGGCTTGAGCTGGTGCAGTTTCCCTGGCAGGGGGGATAATTGCTTATTGTGTATTGATTCTCCTCCTGTAAAATAAATAAATAAAGAAAGAAAGAAAGAAAGAAAGAAAGAAAAATCGGGATTTGTTAATGAAAGCAAAGCTTGTCATGGTGGTGGAGTGCAAAGGGTGCTTTGTGAAGCTGAGAACAGCAGCTTGCTGGGCTCTTGCTCTCTTCTTTTCACTGAGGAGTGGTTGGTAAGCACAGAGAGTGTGGCTGGGTGTGCAGGTGATGTGCAGCTCTTGTGAACTCTCAGGGTCAGCCTTTTGTAGAGGTGCATTTGGATGCACGGAGGAAGGTGTTTCTCTTTTGCAACACTCCTCTTAAGTTTAGCCTCTGCAGGATCATTTTGCCTGGAAGAGACCCTTGAGACCATCAAGGCCAACCATTAGCATAGCACTGCCAACTCACCACTAAACCATGTCCCTCAATGTCGCAGTTTAAGTTAGCCCTCCCCCCGAGCTCAACAGCTCAATAAATAGACTTAAATTGATTTGGAAGGAAAAAAAATAAACTTTAACAATAAATAGAAGGCATTTTAGGTAAGGGGAATTACAGAGGATAGGAGAAAAGGGAACAAAATGCAAGGTATAGGTATATGGTAAGAGGAATTACAGAGGATGGGGGGAAAGGGAACAAAATACAAGATACAGGTGTTAAGGTAAGGGGAAATACAGAGGATGGGGGAAAGGGAACAAAATACAAGATGTAGGTATAAGGTAAGGGGAAATACAGAGGATGGGGGAAAGGGAACAAAATACAAGATATAGGTATAAAGTAAGGGGAGATACAGAGGATAGGGGGAAAGGGAACAAAAATACAACATACAGGTATAAGGTAAGGGGAAATACTGAGAATGGGGGGAAAGGGAACAAAATACAAGATGTAGGTATAAGGTAAGGGGAAGTACTGAGAATACAGGGAAGAAAAAAGCCAAAATGCAAAATAAGGGTATACAAGCCATAGGTGGGAGTGGATGGAAGTTGAATCCAAGAGGTGAAGTTGGAAATTGGTGGTGGATGCAAGATGATGGTGAAATGCAGTGCGTTAGAGTTCCAGACATGGTTGCTCTCCCATGTGTTTGCTGGAGAGCAGCTGGTAAACAGCAGCAGAAAGGAAGCAAGATGATGGCTGATGAGGAAGCAGGGACCAAGAGAGGAAGAGGAAGTTCATCTCCCCTTTATGGGGGGGGGGTTCTCAGCAGGAAGTGGGAGAGGCTAAACACCACACCTGGGGACAGGTCAGACCACCCCCAGGGAGGAGTCAGGGTCCAGTTCAGGTAAGCCCCCCAGGTAGAGCTTAACCCTTTACACTCAACACCACACCTACACAGCTTTGAGACCCCTCCAGGGATGGTGACTCCACCACTGCCCTGGGCAGCCTATTCCAGGGCTTGATAACTCTTGGGGAAGACATAGTCCTTCATGTCCAACCTAAACCTCCCCTGGTGCAATTAGAATCATAGATCATAGGTTCCTGTCACCTGTCCCAGGTTGTCCCAGGTTGTCCCAGGTTAACAGCCTGCTAGGGCAAGCTGCAGGCATCCTCTCACACCTTGCTCTGCTTTTCCAATCACTCATGGAGAGAACTAATTCTCACTTCCCCAAACAAATCTGATTCTCTCAGAGGGCTGCAGCACCTCTGCTGTGAGCACAGACTGAAAGAGTTGGGGCTGTCCAGGCTGGAGAAGAGGAGACTCCCAGAGGACCTCCTTGTGGCCTTCAAGGATCTGAAGGGGGCTACAAAAAAGCTGGGAAGGGACTTGTGAGGCTGTCAGGGAGTGACAGAACTAGAGGGAATGGAGCAAAGCTGGAGGTGGGGAGATTCAGAGTGGAGGTGAGGAGGAAGTTGTTGAGCATGAGAGTGGTGAGAGGCTGGAATGGGTTGCCCCTGCAGGGAGGTGTTTGGGGCCAGATCCTTGGAAGTGTTGCAGCCAGGCTGGCAGAGGCTGTGGTGAGGCTGCTCTAGGGTAGGGTGTCCCTGGGCATGGCAGGGGGGGTGGGACTGGCTGATCCTTGTGGTGCCTTCCAACCCTGACTGATTCTATGATTTTGTGATTCTATGAATGGCTAAGGTTGGAAGGGACCTTTGAGATCACTTGCTGTAGCCTCCCTGTCACGGGCAGGGAGTCTCAACTAGACTTGGTTGATTGTTCGAGGCTTCATCCAAGCTGGCCTTGGGTACATCTCTGTGCATGGTTTTGGACCAGTTTGTCATCCAGCTTTAATGTTGTTTCCACCTACCCATAAAGGGCTGACTTTGGGTTGTGGGTTTTTTGGGGTTTTTTTGTCCCCAGAAATTCTTCCATTCATAGCTTCATCGAATACCAGGTTGGAAGGGACCTTACAGATCATCTAGTCCAACCTCTCAGGGTAAGAATGTGGTTCCCATGAGATGGCCTAGCACCCTGCCAGGCTGCTCTGTGGGGTGAATGTGTGCTCATGTTCATTGTGATTCATTAGGATGGTTCATCCTCGAGTACCAGACATGCAAATTGATGCCACAGACACTATGTAAGGGTCTCTAAGGTCCCACAAGCCTTTGGCTGTCAGTGGTCAAATGCTGCTTAGTGGTGAGCAAAGAAAACCACGACCTCATGCTAGGCTGAGAGACGAAGTGGGACAGGGAAAAGGAAATTACAAAGGGAGAGAGGATAGAGGATATTGTTTTCCTGTTGCACAAAACATGTTGTCATGGCTTCAGATGAAGAAGTGACACAAGTGTGAGCAAGGGGGGGGGGGCTGACTCAAGCCTTTGCTGTATTTAATAAGCAGATCCATGATGTAAACATCTGTGCAGATGTGATCTGAAAAGCCAAATCATTCCAGTTCTAGAAACTTGCAGAGGAATCCAGTTGGCTGCGTGCAGCATTTAGCTGCAGTGTTTGTGTGGCTTCGGTCTGGGAAGGATTCTGAAATGCTCTGTCAGTATTAACTCAGCTGAGCTTCTCCACCCCTGTGAAGTGCAGGTGGCACAGGAAAAGTTCCTCAGATCTGTCTTTTTAAAGGACAGTTTAGGTCTGTGTTTCTTGAGATGATGTTTCCCTCCACCCCCAAACAAGATGAACAAAACTGTGTAGCTTCCACCAAGGGAAAAAAAAAATTGCTGAGATCCTGAGGTGCAGCACTGAGAGTGGAGTAAAGCAGGGAACTTCCTCCTGGTATTTTGAGGTGATGTTTGTGCAGAGGGAAGTCCATCAGGACAGTCATGTCCTGGCATGAATGTCCTCCAGCTGCTCTGAGTGTTTTTTTTGACTTTGAGATTCATCATTTGATTTAAGGTTTTGGGTTGAGAATCAGAATTGTTTGGGGAAGTGAGAATTAGTTCTCTCCATGAGTGATTGGAAAAGCAGAACAAGCTGTGAGAGGATGCCTGCAGCTTGCCCTGGCAGGCTGTTACCTTGGGACAACCTGGGACAACCTGAGACAGCCACAGCCTCGTGGTGCTTGCAGAGTGTTGACTGCCCAAGTACTGAGCAGGGAGGAAATCTCCACCTGCTCCAAAACTAGCTGCAGACTACCACAGTGGGTAATAACAAGAGGGGAACTGCCTGACTGCTCCTGGGGCCATATGAACCTGATGCTGATGTGAACTGCTCAGTGAGGTTCCTGTCACAAGAGGAGAGTGCTTGGAGTGGGTTGAGAAAATTTTCCCCTGCTATTCAGATTCCCAGACCAGCTTGCAGAATCACAGAATCTCAGAATCATAGAATCACAGAACTATAGAATCACAGAAGCAATGAGTTTGGAAGAGACCTCCAAGCTCATCCAGTCCAACCTAGCACTCAGCCCTAGCCAATCAACCAGACCATGGCACTAAGTGCCCCATCCAGGCTTTTCTTGAACATCTCCAGGAATGGCAACTCCACCACCTCCCTGGGTAGCCCATTCCAATGCCAATCACTCTCTCTGCCAAGAACTTCCTCCTAACATCCAGCCTGAACATCCCCTAGCACAACTTGAGACTGTGTCCCCTCTTTCTGTCCCTGCTTGCCTGGGAGAAGAGCCCAACTCCACCTGGCTACAACCTCCCTTTGAGTGGTTGTAGAGAGCAATGAGGTCTGCCCTGAGCCTCCTCTTCTGCAGGCTGCACACCCCCAGCTCCCTCAGCCTCTCCTCTTGGGGCTGTGCTCCAGGCCCCTCATCAGCTTCGTCGCCCTAAGACCACTGTGGTCATTAAACCATGTCCCAAAGGACCATGCCCACATGTTTCATGGACACCCCTAGAGATAATGACTCTACCTTCTCCCCGGGCAATGCTTGGCCACTCTTTCAGTAAAGCAAGATAAAACTCTATTTACAGCAAAGATAAGTTTACAAGCACATATACACATGATATTTACATAGATTTACAGTTATAGACAGCTTAGATATAATGCAGAACTCTCAACTTCCCTCCTGGACAAAGATTCTGACCAGAAGGAGCTCAAAGCCACCCTCCATCTCTCCCAGACAGAAAAAGCAATCAGCAGAGCTTGCTTTGTTACCTGGAAATGTTAGTTGGGGTGAGTGGAAGAGATTAGAGGGAGCAGTGAAGAGATCCAACGCAAAGAAGGCGAAAGAGGAACAAATTGTTTACACTTTGGCTTTTTATCCCTTTCAGCAAACCAAGGGGTGATGGAGACTGCCTCGTTATTTTCTTTTTGCAGCCAAAAATCTAATTTCTCTCCTTAGAATATTGCAATTAGCCTCAAACCAGCATGGTGCTTAAGATGCTCAGGAAGTATGAACGGATTTGGCTTTTGTGGGTAGGTCTGGCAGAAGGATAAGGAAGCAGTCTGGGAAGAGAAGACCTGTGGAAGACATGAGGACCAAATCTCATCTGTGGAAGGACCTGGTGCAGGTTGTTAATTGGTTAACCACTAGGGTCAAGGTTTAGGGGNTGAGGAGCAGCTGAGGGAACTGAGGTTGTTCAGCCTGAAGAAAAGGAGGCTGAGGCAAGAACTTCTGGCTGCCACAGGCTTTTGGAGAGAGATGGATGTTGTTCTCCCTAGTAATGACTGATACAGTGGGAGGAAATAGCCTCAAGTTGCATCGGGGGGGGGGTTTAGGTTGGGCATTAGAAGACACTTCTACACTGAAAGGGTTCTCAAAGACTGGAGGAGGATGCCCAGGGAGGTGGTTGAATCCCCATCCCTGGAGGTGTTTAGAAGAGGCAAAGATGTGTTGCTGAGGAAGATGGTTGAATCTCCCATCCCTGGAGGTGTTTAGAAGAGATTCAACCACTTCACCCCAGGGAAGTGGTTGAATCTCTATCCCTGGAGGTGTTTAGAAGAGGCAAAGATGTGGTGCTGAGTGAGGCAAAGATGTGTTGCTGAGGAAGATGGTTGAATTCCCATCCCTGGAGGTGTTTAGAAGAGGCTCCCCAGGGAGGTGATTGAATCCCTACTCCTGAAGGTGTTTAGAAGAGGCAAAGATGTGGTGCTGAGTGAGGCAAGGATGTGCTGCTGAGGAAGATGGTTGAATTCCCATCCCTGGAGGTGTTTAAAAGAGGCTTCCCAGGGAGATGGTTGAATCCCCAACGCTGGAGATGTTTAGAAGAGGCTCCCCATGGAGGTGATTGAATCCCTACCCCTGGAGGTGTTTAGAAGAGGCAAAGATGTGGTGCTGAGGAAGATGGTTGAATTCCCATCCCTGGAGGTGTGTAGAAGAGGCAAAGATGTGGTGCTGAGTGCCACAGGTTAGCACTGGATTTGGTGGAATTAGAGAATGGTTGAACTCAGTGCACTTGAAGGTCTTTTCCAACCGAAACAACTCCATGACTGTGATACTGTGTGGCTTAAAGCAGTCCCTGATACTGTGCAGGTTTTGGTAAAAGCAGTAGTGCAATTAGGATGAAGTTGCACCTCTGAAGCCTACCTATTTGGCATGGTGGAAGAACATTGAGAGGAGTTGCCTCAGCACAAGGGAAGACTGCTGGGGTGTGGTTAGTGAGGCAATTCACTGAAAGGCATAATTGCTTTGTCAGCTTCATGGGTTGAATTACATCTTGAGTGGGTGGGGAAGGAGACTTGTTGGAACAGCCCAGCCTTGGATGAATGCTCCAGTTAGAAGTCTCTGTAAGGCTAATCTTTCTGGCTCCTTTCTAAGGTCAGGAGTTTGCTGCTTCATAACTGGGCCTTTCTCAAGTGCCAGAGAAGCTCAGGAGACAGTTTCTGAAGCTTGTCAGCACAGCTGTATCCCTCATCTGGAATGGGCTGCCCAGGGAGGTGGTGGAGTTGCCGTCCCCGGAGGTGGGTAAGGAGAGGTTGCATGTGGCACTTAGTGCCATGGTCTGGTCGATGCAGTGATGTTAGCTCATAGGCTGGACTTGGTGACCTCAGAGGTCTATTCCAGCCTCGGTGATTCTGTGATCTCTTCCCCTTAGCAGAATCTCACCTGCGGGGTGAGGAGCCCTCTGCTACAAACCCCCCCACGCTGCTCTCAGTATATATCTAAGCATATATAAGATAAACAAGAACTAGTCTGCATCAAACTGTCTCCCCATCTCCTTGTTTGCAGCATCAGTCCATGAGCACACTGCAGGCCAGAGCAAGAGCTGGGACCAAGCCATCCGCTGAGCGCTTGCGGATGCGTGGGGGTGGGCACGGGGAGACAGAGACATCCTGTGCTGCACTGGGTGTCCATGAGCCTGGAAGAATGATGCAACAGCCATCACCTCCCAGTCCTGTTGCATGGGCAAACCCAGTGAGTCAATGACCTGTGGGAAAGAGTCGAAACGATTTGCAGTGAGCGCTGGAGCTGAGATTTCCTGTGGGTGAAATAATGACAGGGTCACAGGAGTACGGCGGTGGTTCTTAGAAGGATGTTGATACAGGATGTGACTCTGCCACAATCACAACTTTGACTTTCTGGCTGCCTGATAAGGCAGGTTGGCTCTAACGAGAGAGCTCATGGCTGTTGTGGAATTGAGCTCTGAGCTATGCTTGCTTGAAAAGGGGTTTTGGGCTTCCCCAGTCTAAGAGGGACAGGGACCTGCTGGAGAAGGTCCAGCAGAGGGGACTGGAGCACTGCCTGGTGAGGAGAGGCTGAGAGACCTGGGGCTGCTTAGGTTGCAGAAGAGAAGGCTGAGAGGGGATTTAATCAACGTTTATAAATCTCTGAGTTCTGGGGGTCAGGATGGGGGGGGCAGACTCTGCTCACTGCTCCCTGGGATAGGCCAAGGAGCAATGGATGGAAGCTGCAGCACAGGAGGTTGCAGCTCAACACAAGAGGCAACTTCTTGCCTGTGTGGGTCCCAGAGCAGTGGCACAGGCTGCCCAGAGAGATTGTGGAGTCTCCTTCTCTGGAGTCTTTCCAGGCCTGTCTTGATGTGTTCCTGTATGACCTGAGCTAGACTGTCTGGTCTTGCTCTGGACTTGATGATCTCTTTGGGTCCTTTCCAAGCCCTGACATCCTGTGAGCCTGTGACATCAAGCAGTAAAAGTGACAGCTTAAAAAAAAAAAAAGGTGTCCTTCACCATTTCTCACCAGAGCTGCTATCCAGACTCTTCAACAGCTTCATTAACCTTCTCTGGACATGTTCCAGTGTCCTTCACCATTCCTCACCAGAGCTGGCACAGGTTGCCCAGGGAGGTTGTGGTTGCTCCCTCCCTGGAGGTGTTCAAGGCCAGTTTGGGTGAGGCCTTGAGCAACCTGTTCTAGTGCCTATAGCACAAGGAGGGTTGGAACTGGCTGAGCTTTGAGGTCCCTTCCAACCTAAACCATTCTCTGATTCTCTGATTCTCTGATCTCATTTGCTAATAAAAGCAATGATCTTAAGATAATGAAGCTGTTGAAAACCACAGGAGGATCATCACAGTCACTCCAACAACTTCCAGCAAAGCAACCTTGGTAGAAAGAGAATTGTCTGCATGTGTCCTTTTCCAGCAGATGCTGGATGAAAGATATCTTTGTGCTTCCTTTATCCTATTCTCTACTGAGTCTTTACAAAGCAGCCTTCCCCACTTCATGGGAGGAGAGGTTTGGGCTCAAATCACAAAGCTGCTCCTGCCTTCCCTCCCTGCCTGGGCTTAGCAGACTCTTTTGTTTTCCCCTTGAGTTTTCCACCATTATTTTTCATCACACCATTTCCCTTGTCCTCCCAACTTAATCCCTTCCCTGTTCCTCCTCCCTTACCACTCGTCCTCGGTGTCATTCCAGTAATACTTTTTTCAGTCTCTGAGTCTTCTTCCTCTGTCTTTTGGTCCTTAATCTCAAACTCACAGTGTCAGGCTTCTCTGCTGAGCACTCACAGTTGTGCATGGGCTGCCTGAAATCTTGGGGATTCAAGAGCAAAAGCTCCTGTGCTGGATTGCCTAGGACTGGTGCTTAGAATAAGTAATGAAAGGGCATTTGGGGTGTAATGGTATCAGTGCAAGGAATGAGTGAATGGAATGGGGAATGGAGGTGTGCAGAGAAGGGCCCCGAGGATGCTCAGAGGGCTGCAGCAGCTCTGCTGTGAGCACAGCCTGAAAGAGTTGGGGCTGTGCAGGCTGCAGAAGAGGAGGCTCCCAGGGGACCTTCTGGTGGCCTTCCAGGACCTGAAGGGGGCTACAAAAAAGCTGGGGAGGGACTTTTGAGGCTGCTATCAGGGAGTGACAGGACTGGGGGGAATGGAGCAAAGCTGGAGTTGGGGGGATTGAGGCTGGAGGTGATGAGGAAGTTGTTGAGCATGAGAGTGATGAGAGGCTGGAATGGGTTGCCCCTGCAGGGAGGTGTTTGGGGCCAGATCCCTGGAGGTGTTTTTGGCCAGGCTGGCAGAGGCTGTGGGCAGCCTGCTCTAGGGTAGGGTGTCCCTGGGCATGGCAGGGGGGTTGGAACTGAATGATCCTTGTGGTCCCTTCCAACCCTGACTGATTCTGTGACTCACCTCCACACTGGCTGTTTAGGGGGACCATATTTTTGGGAAAAGACTTTCAGCAGTGAGTGGGCAGATTGAATGTGTTGTGAGGCTTCTCAGAGGATTTTGGTTGGGCTCCCACAGAGCAGACTTCCTGACATGGCACTAGAATGTGCTGCAATGTCTGCGTGCCTCCAGCATCCCTGCAGCAGCCTGTCCCATGAAGGTGTTCCAGGAAAACCCAGGGAGGATTAGCAGAGGTGTGGAGCAGGCAGGCAGCGTGAGGTGTAAACACAGATGAAGTGTGTGGCTTAAAACAGATGATTAAAGGCTTCTCTGAGAGCTGGCTACAATTGCTGCTTGAAATGCCCCCGAGAGGAGGAAAAGGGCAGAGTTGCTGACTGGCAGCTTTAAAACCTGCGTTCTGCCCTGGCCACGTTGCTTTCCTTCATTGAGCTTTGATTTTAAAAGGGCAAAATGTGGGCTCTGATCCTGGGCTTCCAGTTTGTGAAGCCCTTGAGGACTGATTTCAAAATTCATAGAACTTTGATCTTTAAGGTCTCTTCCAACCTAAACCATTCAATGATTCTTTGTTTTTAAAGAATTTTAGAATCACAGAGTGGGCTGGGTTGGAAGGGACCTTTCAGGCTCACCTAGCCCAAGCCCTCTGCACTTTGCAGGGTCCAGAGGAAGTCCATGAAGGTGAGTGGAGGGATGGAGAACCTCCCCTGTAAGGTCAGGCTGGGAAAGTTCGGGATGCTCAGCCTGGAGAAGAGAAGGCTTCAGGGAGACCTTAGAGAAGTCTTCCAGCATCTGAAAAGCATCTGCAAGAAAGCTGGACAGGAACTTCTGACAAGGACTTTGAGTGACAGGACAAGAGGGAATGAACTGAAGCTGGAAGAGGGCAGATTTAGACTGGAGATTAAAAAAGAAATTCTTTACAGTGAGGGTGGTGAGACACTGGCACAGGTTGCCCAGGGAGGTTGTGGTTGCTCCCTCCCTGGAGGTGTTTAGGGCCAGGCTGGGTGAGAACCTGAGCAACCTGTGTTGGTGGGAGGTGTCCCTGCCTATGGCACAGGGCTAGGGGGGAGGGTTGGAACTGGCTGAGCTTTGAGGTCCCTTCCAACCTAAACCATTCTATGATTCTCTCTAGTCTAAATCTCTTTCTTTGTGTTCAAACCCTTTAAGTACTGAAAATATTACTACTATTATTACTGTTCATAGAATCATAGAGTGGCTTAGGTTAGAAGGGACTTTAGAGGTCATCTATTCCAACCTCCCTGCCATGAGTTCAGAGGTGAGGAGGAAGTTGTTGAGCATGAGAGTAGTGAGAGGCTGGAATGGGTTGCCTCTGCAGGGAGGTGTTTGGGGCCAGATCCCTGGAGGTGTTTTTGGCCAGGCTGGCAGAGGCTGTGGGCAGCCTGCTCTAGGGTAGGGTGTCCCTGGGCATGGGGCGGGGGGTTGGAACTGGCTGATCCTTGTGGTCCTTTCTTTCTCTGACTGATTCTATGATTCTATCATTTTTTCTCTGTCTTGCTAAAAATGATAAAGAAGCTTCTTGACTCTTCTGAGGTTAAATCTTAGGAAAATTAAGGAATTCTGCTCAGGAATTTTCAGCTCTTCACTCTCTTGCTGGAAGACAACAAAGTGAAACCTCTGAACGCTGCCCACAGAAAGGAAATTCCTAGCATCATCTCGATTTAGCAGTGACAAAACAAAACTTATGACTCTGATAGCATGAGACAGTTCCCATGAGAGAAAGGGCATTTTTTTTGAGGAGGTAATACAAGCAGTATTTTGTGCTCTGTTTGCACAACATGCAGGAGAACATTTCCAGAGTTGACAACGAGGTCTTGATTTCACAGGTCAGAAAGTTTTTGCTTTTAGTTTTTCCTGGGCAGTGTCTCTATTTCTCTTATTACTCCAGAAAAGGGATGTGGTAATAGAAGGAGGATTTTAAGCTACTCTGTGCTACGCTTTTGTGTTAAACTCTGTGATAAATGCCTGGGAGGTGAACCCAATGGTACTGTTGTGACTGCATCATTGTGATGTTCTTCTCTGTGGATCTTAGCACCTATATTGTCATCTGAGCTGTTCCAAATGAGGCTCTGAGGCTACCAAAAAGAGCTGAGACCCCAAGGAATGCTTGAACTTCTCATTAACCTCATTAGCGTTTATAGAGATGTGCAGGGTGAGTGCCAAAAGGCTGGAGCCAGGCTCTGCTGGGTGATGCCCAAAGACAGCACAAGGGGCAATGAGTGGAAGCTGAGGCATAGGAAGTTCCATGAAAACAGGAGGAGGAATTTTACACTGTGAGGGTGACAGAGAGCTGGAAGAGGCTGCCCAGGGAGGTTGTGGAGTCTCTCTCTCTGGAGATATTCTAAACCCACCTGGATGTGTTCCTATGTGATCTGGTCTAGCAGATCCTGCTGTGGTAGGGGAGTTGGACTGGATGGGCTTTGGAGGTCCCTTCCAGGCGGTGACATTCTGTGACTCTGTGTCTCTAGGCACTAACCTGACCTTCCATCATTTCTAGAAATTGCTAAATGTGGGCATGTGGAAGCCTGGGGCCAAGATCTGGCTTAGGCATTCTCCACATGTCAGGTTTTGCAGAGATGGGTTGCTTTATCTTTCATTCCTTCTCCCTAAACTCTTGCAAGCAGATCTGCTCTCTGTGGCAAGCTACAACAGCACAAAGGCTCCTCCAGTAGGTGCTTGCAGCCAGCAAAGCTGAGGCCAACACCCTGACCTGAGGTCTGCTCTCTGAGAGCTACACAACTTGCTCTCTTGGTGTCTCTGCTGATACCAAGAGGTTTTAGCTCTTGTGTAGTGGTCCTCAACAAGGCTTCTGCTGAGAAGTCCAACAGAAAAACCTGTCCTTTTCTGCTCTTCCATGGGATTGGCTTCCTTCTTTAGCAGTCGACAGCCTGTGCTGCTCCTAAGGGGACCCAAGAATGCCAAGACCTCTGTGCTGCAGGCTTATGTTAAGGCAAGTCCCATCTGGTGCCTCCAGCTTTGAGACCACTTGAAACTGTGCATACTGGTGCCCTGAGACCTCTGTGCTGCAGGCTTATGTTAAGGCAAGTCCCATCTGGTGCCTTCAGCTTTGAGACCATTTGAAACTGTGCATACTGATGCCATGACCTCTGTGCTGCAGGCTTATGTTAAGCAAGTTCCATTTGGTGATTCCAGCTTTAAGACCATTTGAAACTCTGCATACTGGTGCCATGGGTTGGTGTCAACACTCCTCCTCCACCGCTCAGAACTGTCTGAGGAGTGGGTTCCATATGAACTGAATCAGAAGGTTTAGTCCCTGAGGTCACTCTGAGCAGCTTGAACTTTGCAGAGGGGACAGCTGCTGACAGCCACCCATTGCATGTATCCTGAGGGGGATGCTCTGGGGTCAGAGGTGAAGATCACAGGATGCTAAGGCTTCATCTGGGTCCTAGTGACGATGTGGTTCCTGATTAACACTTGTCAGAGAATAGATTAAGCCAGAAAATATTTTTTAAGAAGAAAATCCAATTTAATTTGCTCTTTCATTTGAAAGTCCACACTCAGTTTTCTTACTGATGGAATCTGCAGTGCAGGAGGTTGCAGGTCAACACAAGGGGGAACTTCTTAGAATCATAGAATCAGTCAGGGTTGGAAGGCACCACAAGGATCATCTAGTTCCAACCCCTGCCATGCCCAGGGACACCCTACCCTAGAGCAGGCTGCCCACAGCCTCTGCCAGCCTGGCCAAAAACACCTCCAGGGATCTGACCCCAACCACCCCCCTGGGCAACCCATTCCAGCCTCTCACCACTCTCATGCTCAACAACTTCCTCCTCACCTCCAATCTGAATCTCTCCACCTCCAGCTTTGCTCTTGGCTGTGAGGGTCCCAGAGCACTGGCACAGGATGCCCAGAGAGGTTATGGAATCTCCTTCTCTGGAGCCTTTCAAGGCCTGTCTGGATGTGTTCCTCTGTGAGCTGAGCTTGGTTGGATGTTTCTGCTATGGTGGGGGGGTTGGACTTGATGACCTGTTTGGGTCTCTTCCTTCTCCTGATATCCTGTGATCCTGTGATGAAGTAGAGCCTAAGGGAGGAGGGGCAACCTGCTTGATTCATGAAGGTCATCAGTCATGGTGGAAAAAATATCCAGAGAGGGGAGGAAGGTTCCAGAAATACAACGAAGCTCAATATTGTCACACTGTTATTCACATTTCCAGTGAAAAATACCTGCTCCCATATGGATTGTGTAAATGAGTAGCTGAAGGGGAAAATAAAAAAAAAGGAAAAATTAAAAAAGGGAAAAATAAAAAAAAAGAAAAGAAAAGAAAGAAGAAAAAAAAGGAGAAGAATAAGAAGAAAAAATAAGAAGAAAAAAATTCAAAAGAAAAAAAAAGGAAAAAGAAGAGAAAAAAAGGAAAAATAATAAAAGGGGGAAAAAGGAAAAAAAGAAGAAAACAAAAAGAAGGAAAAAAGAAAAAAGAGGGGAAAAAAGGAAGAAAACAAAACAGGAAAAAAAGGAAGAAAACAAAAGGGGGGAAAAAAAGAGGGAAAGAAAAGCAGAAAAAAGAGGGAAGAAAAAGAAAATAAAAAGAAGGAAAAGAAGAGGGGAAAAAAAAGAAGAAAAAAAAGGGGGGAAAAGAGGGGAAAAAAAGAAGAAAAAAAAAAGAAAAAAGAAAAGAAAAAATAACAAAAGAAAAAAAGGGGAAAAAAGAAAAAAGAAAAAAGGAAAAAAATAAGAAAAAAGAAAAAAAGGGGAAAAAAGAAAAAAGGAAAAACAAGGAGAAAAAAGAGGGAAAGAAAAGAAGAGAAAAGAAAAAAGAGGGAAAAAAGAAAAAGAAAACAAAAAGAAGGAAAAAAAAGGGGGAAATAAGAAGAAAAAAAAAAAAAAAAAAAAAA
>VWZI01010427.1:0-17439 GCA_013396835.1 Psilopogon haemacephalus
TACATACTGGGTAATACAGGAGAATGGTGAAATCCAGTGTATTCCCCAGATCAATCTAACCTTAGCTGAAAGAATTTAGAGTGTTAAGAGTTGTCTGTTCTAGGTTTTACCTGGCGTCCATCACAACAGAATCTACAGTACATCTGAACACAATTCCAATGTCACCTGGTAGTCCCTGGTCTCATCTCATCTGTGAGGAGACAAACTGTTTCCTGTTTTCTGAGCTTTTGAATCACCTACATCCAAGATACATCTGGAATGAACTGGATTTGTAAATATTCGTTGTTGTAAATATTATGTTGTTTAGATTAGATAGATTCTCATTAAAACTCTGGGTTAAGTAGACAGGGGTGGATTGTGTTGGTTTGAGCTAATTGGAGGATTTGAGTGAGAAATTAGACTATTGGCTGAGAGAGAGATAAACACAGTGTGTTGGTTTGAGCTAATTGGAGAATTTGAGTGAGAAATTAGACTATTGGCTGAGAGAGAGTTAAACACAGTGTGTCACTTCACCTTGTTTTGCTGAGAATGAAAAAAACCAAAAAAGTTATTTTAAGAGCTGTTCTCAAAACAACCAGATTAGCAGTCTGCGTCTGTCTGTGCTGGCTGTGGCTGCTCTCTCCTTTGTTTCTCGGTCTAGGTGGCTAATTCAGAGTAAAATCTCTAAAACAACTAACTCCTTCCTATTACTAATCCCTCTGACTGATCTTCAGCTTATCTGCAGCATCAACAGGTGGTGAGATAAGACTGGGGAAGGGGGGAAAGGTGGTAGGAGGGGTTTGGTTACCCTCTCTTGGGGACTTTGGTCTCCGGGGGGGGTGTGGTGTCTGTATTTCTATTTTACTGTATATTTCTGTAAATATCTGTTATATCTTGTAAATATCTGTTATANAACTATTAACTCCTTCCTATTACTAATCCCACTGACCTTCAGCTTATCTGCAGCATCAACAGGTGGTGAGATAAGACTGGGGAAGGGGGAAAGGTGGTAGGGGTGGTTGGTTATCCTCTCTTGGGGATTTTGGTCTCCGGGGGGGGTGTGGTGTCTGTATTACCTTTTCACTGTATATATCTGTAAATATCTGTAATACCCTGTAAATATTTGCTTGCATATTGTGCATTGCTGTAAATATAAAGCTTCATTTGTTAACTTCTAGTGTTTTTCTGAGTTTTAGCTGGGGTTTATAAAGGTGGGGGGGCAGGTAACTGCAAACCCACTACAGGTCCTTTGAAAATCCTTTTATCAAAGATTCCGCATCTTATTTACCTCCATTAAAAGATATTGCTGACTCTGGAATATACTGGGTGGTAGAGTTATTTCAATAGCATAATTTAATTGACTTTGATTACTGAAACAAATTATTATGATATTTTCTGAAGTATTTTTAAAATAGTTTTTAAAAATTTCCACTATTTAAGCTTATTGACCTTCTGTCCACTGCTTACTCTAAATGCACTCTTTTTTACATGTTTTGAGAGCCTTTCTTCCAAATTTGCATGCCCATTTTGAGGTCCATTTTATTATTGTCAAAAGAATATATTTGGCTTGATAAATACAGATGTACTTTGTGCTACTGTCATCTCTGGTAGTCTTGAGTAAATTTATAACTATGTGTGGTTCTGGTCTTCACACATTGAGTGGCGTTATGCATTATGCCAGAAATGTCAAGAAGCTACTTATATAAAAATACTTATTGAAACTGTTTCAATAGAATAATTGCATTGCTAGAGAAATACCAGTGCAACTGCTCTTCGTTTGCACTCTCACTCCAAACTAAAACCATCTACATTAGCAATTATATTGTCAAGTTATACTGGCATAATTGCATAGTGACTGTTATTAAAAAACTTGGTTTGAAACAGAGTTGTTGAAGTAATCTTTATTAATCTCATGAGAAAAATGAAAATTAGTTTAGATCTTCATACATACCAATACCCTTATTCTCTCTGCTCTCAAAAGCACCCTCCCAATAAATTAATTTCTACATAAACATACAACACATGCTAATAAACTGCTGTTGTGCCAAATTTAACAAAACTGAGAAAACCCTTACCAGCAGTCTACCAATGCCACTCTCAAAACAGCAACCAGCTACTCATGACAGATGAGAGACTTCCAGCCTACCATCATATGAGAAAATTACTGCCAAGAAGGGTAGAATCATTCCCAGTAGTCTCTAAGAATAATTTATCATTAAAATGAAATACAGTTTGTGTTAATAATGGTCTTTTCAAGGGTCTTAGAGGTTACCTGGCAGATTGTTGGCCTTGCCTTTCTCATATTTCATAGAAATAATAGAACAATTTCTGCTATAAAAGACCTCTAGGATTGTCAAGTCCAGTCATTCATCCAACTATACCTTGTCCATTAAATCATGTGACAAAGTACCCTGTCTACTTATTTCTTGAATACTTATAGGGATGGTGAACCCACCACCTTCCTGTGCAGCCCATTCCAGTGCCTGACCACTCTTTCAATAACTAAGTATTTCCTAATATCCAACTTAAACCTTCCTTGGTGCAACTTGATCCCATATACTCTCACCCTGGTAGTATTTCCTTTGGAGAAGAGATTAACAGCTGCCTCATTAGTTGTAGAGAGCCAGAGGGTGTCCCCTCAGCCTCTTCTTCTCTTGACTAAAAAAATTTAGTTCCCTCATAAGGCTTGTTCTCCAGACCCTTCATCAGCTTTGCTGCCCTTCTTTGGACACTCTCCAGCAACTCAATTTCCTTTAGAAGGATACACTCACCATGCACTATCAAGAGCTGCCACTTTGTGAGAGAATTTTGTTGGGAACAATCTGCCCATGTTTTCAGCCCAGAGCATACTCAGGTCTTGCACACAGAGACATAAGCTGTGGGCTGTTTCTACATGCTGTCTTAAAGGATAAACTCACTCAGCATGGTCTAAAACATGCTGAAGCCTTTCACAGTGCTAATGTGCTGTTTTTTCATCACAGGCATCCTGTCTTACTGTGAATCAGAAAATAGCACAGCATGAGAACTTTATGGATTTTGATCGTGAATCAGCTTACATGATACCAGACCTGCTGGTGATAGATGAGCTACATCTGTCCCAAAGAAGGAAAGGGGTCTTTGTAGACATGTTAACACAGTGTCATAGGTTGAGCTTTAATCTGCTACTATTCTTACTATCCTGCTGCCTGCTAGCTCCAAATTGCTAGCCCGGAAATGCTTGAAGTTCATATTGTAATATGAGAGGCTTCCTGCTTTATGATTTTTTTTTTCCATATATTTTGCTGTGCTTCTTCTGCAGGTTGGCTAAGATAAGGTAATCATGCACTGTATTATTAGATTAATTAGATTATTATCTAACGTAATTATGCATATGTGTTACCTCATTTATTCAGTAAACTCTTCTCCTCTTCCATGTCTTCATCTCAACCCTGATACTTTCTATGTTATTCTTACCTCACTTCTGTGTAAGGGGATCAGCCAGGCTAACCTGGCATTAACCCATTATACAGGACTCATTGAAAGAGCTTTAAACTAAATTTGAAGAGAGAAACAGATAAAACCACCTTTGCTAGAGATAAGCTTGGGAGCAACATATCAATATAGAGAGATGATGCTTTTAGGAAATGCCTTGCTACAGACTAGTGCAGCTATTAAAAAAGATACCATCACACCTATGCAATTGAGTCACAGTGCAATCATGAAGTACAGGAAGAAGAACAGACAGCAAACTTACCTACACAGCATATAAAAGAGAAGTCTTTTCTGTAATACTGCAGCATAGCTAATACACCTACTTATGCTAACTTGACACCTTTACTTTTGGAAACAAAAAAGAAGGAATTGTTCAGATACATCACACATATAGGTTCAGCCTAGAAAATGTGAGTAGATCTATTGCTGTTAGGAAGGCATGTGTTTGTTTTTGCCTACAGGTCTTTGATAGATACCAGCTTGTTGTGTTTAGCCTGCTTTTGGTAGTGAGCAAAAGTCTTGCTCAGGATGGCCATACAGACATTGTGGCAAAAATTGAGATGTACTCTGGAATATGGATGTTGTTAAACTTGTTGACATCAAATGCTGTAACTTACTAGTGTGATCAAGCAAGGAGAAACGCACATGCATTGCAAATGTTATTTTAGGAGTTACTTTTGTACGCTTTGCTAACTGGTTTAATGTACAAGTTTTCAGCAATTATTTTAGGAGAAATTTGCAATGCTACAAGTATGATACTGGTTCAAGGTTAAGTGGGAACAACTGCCTTATTGGTCGCCTGTATAGTAAAGCTAAAAGCACTGTGTCTATTATCTTTGCAGGGGGCCCCCTGCAACTGGTAATACATGCTGTTTTCTTTTTTCTCTTTAAAGTAAAAAGGAGGAATTGTGGGATCGTGAGATAAATTTGCCCTTGGATCACGGTCCAAGAAGGCAACCTAACACAGGGCCCTGGTTCCCATGGCAGGACAGCCACATCCCACAAGACATTAAAGAGATAACGAGACGTCTGGTTAGTGATAACAGATTATCATGAATATTGATACCGAAGTGTTGGGAAAAAAGTTAATGAATCAGAAAACCCTCAGATATGCTTTTTTGCAGAATCTTGCAGCAACTGACTTTTTGCTTTTCACACAGGGACATGGTTGTGAGCATTTTGTATGTTGCTTTGCTTATAACTGTCTTAAAAGGGCATTGCATAAAACTGTAGATCAAGTGTGGTCTTTTCAAAAGAAAAAGGAGGAATTGTGGAGAGATTTCTGAGAAAAAGTAACCAACCCCACTGTGAGGAATGTGTTTGAAAGAGAAGCACAGTGGAACGCCTGTGAGGAGAAAGTGCAGCTGGAATGGACAGAAGGAAAACAGAGATGCAGATGGGGACAGTTCCTGCTTCTGGAAAAGTTACCCAGAAGTTTTTCGATAACTATGTGGTCATTGTTATGATACAGTAACCAATTATTGTCTTCCACATATGATCCCCTGTGCCAATTACCTTGTATTTGCTAATGCCCCCCCCCAACTTGCTGGGTATAAAAAGAGCTGTAGAATCACTAATAAATGGAGCTGTTTGCTGAAATCACATTGATTGTTCATTGCTCCTACAGTGCTCCTCCTGACAATTCACCACCACTCTCTGGACCCAGCCATCCGGCCAGTTCCTAACCCAGCAAAGAGTGCCCCTGTCCAAGCCATGGGCTGCCAGTTTGGCCAGTAGTTTACTATGGCAGACAGTGTCAAAGGCCTGCTGAAGTCCAGGTAGACTACACCCACAGCCTTCCCCGCATCTACCAGGTCAGTTACCTGGTCATAAAAAGAAATGAGGTTTTCTGAATAAGATGAAGTCTGTCCTCTGGAAGTCTAGTGTGGACATTTTGTTGATGCCTCTCCAAGCTTCACCGCATATTGAAAACTTTATTATTTTGTGTCCACTGCACCCCAGACACCTTCCAACCACCTCATCTCCCACCAGCCCTTCTCTATTTGTAAACAGCAGGTCAAGCAGAGCCTCACCCCTGGTAGGCTGGCACACCATGAGTGTCAGGAAGTTATCCTCTATACTCTCTAAAAACATTCTAGACTACCACTTCTCTGCTGTGTTGAGTTCCCAGCAGATATCTGGCAGGTTAAAGTCACCTAGAAGAACAAGGACTGGGAGTCTTGAAACATTTTGCAGCTGTTTATAGAATCCACTTCCTCTTCCTGGCTGAGTGGCCTGTAACAGACTCCAAACAGTATGTCAGTCTTATTGGTCTGCCCTCTGATTTTCACCCATAGGCTTTCAACCCACTTATCATTAGTTACAAGCTCCATGGCATCAAGGGCTTCCCTTACATACAGGGCCACCCCCCACCCCTTTCCCCTCTCCTGTCTTTCTTGAAAAGCCTGTATCCATTCATTGCAGCATTCCAGTTGTGTGATGCATCCCACCATGTTTCTGTGATGGCAACCACATCATAGCCTTCCTGTTTCACCAAGGCTTCCAGCTCATCCTGCTTGTTGTCCATACTACATGCACTAGTGTACATGCTTTTCAGCTGGGCTGCTGATTTTACCCTGGACACTGGTTTACCACCCTCAGCTTCCTTTGTAGAAAGCCTAGTTCCATCTCCTACCTGCCTCAAACCTAGTTTAAAGCCCTCTCAATGAGGGCTGCCAACTCATGGGCTAGAATTCTTTTGCGCTTTTCTGATAGTTGGACTCTGTTAGAGTCTAGCAGACCAGGGGCAGTAAAGCTTGCCCCATGGTCAGAGAACCCAAACTTTCACTTCAGGCACTAGCCCTTGAGCCACTTATTGATAGTTTTGGTGTTCCTGTACTTTTCTGCATCCATCCCTGCTACAGTGTGCAGAAAACCACCTGTTCTCCTACCTCACCCATCAATAAGTTGACCCAGACCTTGGAATTCCCTTTTAATCACCCTGGTACCCTTTATGTCAGTTTAATCACTGCCAGCCTGGACAATCTGCAGTGGGTAGTAATCAGAAGGACGAACTATCCTGGGCAGCCTCCTTGTGATATCCTATTACCTAGGACCCAGGGAGACAACAGACCTCCCAGTGGGACAGGTCTGGATGACATACAGGGCCCACTCTTCCCTTCAGAAGGGAATAACCAAGTACTATTACCCTTCTTTTTAATACCAGAGGCTGTATTGCAGGAGGCTCTTCACCTAGACTTTGGTGACACCACTAAGCTGGGAGAGCCATCATCCTCATCCCCTTGTAGAACACTGCACCTCTTTGTGGCCATCTTCATCCTGTTGGCTGTTGAGTCCCAGAGCCCCATACCTATCGTACAATGTCAGCTGACTAGGTGAGGAGGTTCTTGCTTACCTTTCCAAAGAGGGACTTTTTTCATTCCCCGTTGCCCATTATGTCCCCTCCTTTTGTGTGGCAACAGGAAGAGAGGGGGTACTCCTCTGCTTGTCGAGCTTCTTCCTGCTGCCTTGGCTCCAGAGTGTGGTTCCACCGATCTATCTCGCTTTCACACTCCCTGATTATCTCAATCTCTCCTCTCTCAGTTCAACCACCTGAACAGGTAGTTTATTTGATCACTCCCTACCCAAGTGGTGTGTTTGACTCCTTCTGGTTCCAGGCTCAGGCACTCACTGCAGCCAGAAACCTGCACAGCTGCATGTTTGTGTGGGAGCATGGTCTGAGTTCCCACAGTTTTGGCTTTGTTGTGACCATGATCTTCTTTTTGCCTGGGAAGCAATCAACCACTGTTTGCTGCTTCCCACTCGCTCTGCTCCCTCATGCCTACACACAGCTGTTCCTCTTCCTGCCCTGGGGGCTGGTCACTCTAGGAGTATGAACCTCTGTAGTGCACCAGTAGAGGCTCAGAGCCCTGCCCAATAATAGCCTTTCGGCAATGTTTATAATTCCCTCAAGTGTGGGCTCTGCTGGCTGAGATGTTGAGAGAGCTGTCTCCCTCTCCACAAGGGCAGCTTGCTGCCAGCTCACCCACCTTTGTATCTCGCACCGTAACCACAGCAACAACCTAAGCTGCATCAGTCCCTCATGCAGGTGTGTGAGGGAGCTGAATCTGGTGCCCCTCCTCCCCTTTCTCTGGGTTCATGTGCTTCAGCAAGGTCCTTTAGCCAGCAAAGCAAAACCGTTAGTCAGTGGAGCTGGTTTGGTGCCAGTGCTGGTCCTAGTGCTGCTGCCCTACGTTATTAGTATCAGGTCTTGTAGCACTCCTCTCCTAGTTGGCTTATCAACCATTCGAATCAAGAAATTATCGTCAATGAACTGGAAGAACCTCTTGGAACATGAATGGCTGACTGAGTAGGCCTTAAATCAAATATGTGGAAAATTAAAATCCCCTGTGAGAACCATGGATTATGACCGTGAGGCTGCTGTCAGCTGCCCCTTAATTCTCACCCACAGGCTCCCAACTTGTCTTTCATCCACCCCTGAACAGAACTCAATGCATTCTAGTTTTTGCCTCACATAAGAAGCAACTCAGCAATTTGCTCTATTGAGCTGCTCTTTCCTAAAAAGGACATAGCCATACATGACCACATTCCAGTCACATGAGCTGTCCCACCACATCTCTGTAATTGCCACCAGGCCATAACTGCTTGAAGACACATGAATTTCTAGCTCCTCCTGTTTATTCCTTATGCTGCAAGCGTTGGTGTACAGACATTTCAGGGAGTGAGCTGAGCATGCTGATTCTACCATGGCGGGGTAGATAGCCCTTGCATGTTCTCCAACACGTGGCTTATTGTCCTCTACCACCCTGGAGATAGCCATGGAGACAACACCCTGCCCCACAAACATCCCAGGCTTGTTTCCAACAGGTATGGGAAAATGAAGCTATATTTACAAAAGAAAGGTACAATCTAGAAGCATAAAGTACAGTCTATAAGTACAAAATGTATTCACAAGTATTTACAATTCAGAAGCAATACAAGGATCCCCCTATACTGATTCATATCCCCCTGGACAAGGGAAAAGTGAATAGCTCTCCTCCCAGAGAGAAAACAGAAATGCCCATTGCTACTACTTACTCGTCAGAAGAGCCTCAGACAAGGTGAGCAAAGCCATGCAAAAGTACCAGCCAGCAACAGCCGGTGTGAAGAGGAGAAAAGTGAAGAAAGAACAGTTTATGCAGCACATTATATCCTAATCAACAATCCAATGGAATGATGTAGACCTATCTATTTTTTTTTTAATACCCTGCTTTATTTACCTTTTATTCAAATATATCCAGAAAGTTCACATTTTTAGTTTCTAACCAAGAAGTAGAGTGTTGGTTCTAAACTACTACAGCAACAAACTCATAGTCCTATGTCGAATTGGAGAATTCCCAAGAAACAGAGAAACAAATTCCCTGCTCATGACAATAGATGAACTCTGACAGATTCTTAGTAGCCAGTCTCTTTCCCACATGGAGAACCAGAGCAGTGGGGACCAAAACAAAGAATGCTCCAATTAAGTCTTCTTCAGACAGTAGTGAGAAATTCAGTTGCTGTTACTGTTTCTCACTATTTGTTGACATAAGAAGGAATACTAAACAGATACCAATAGACAAGTTCAATGACTTAAAGATTTCTTTGAAAGTGTTCAGGGTGTGATGTTGCAAGTCATACTGAATAACATTATTTGGAAACTATCACTTTATTATTTAGATATTTATGAATGGAAATAAGTACATTATTCTGAGCAGAGCAGAAAACACCAGTTCTAAGTATATTTATTATGTAGTCAAAAGTTGAGAGTACCAAAATTACTCTCTTACTCAAAAGGGAATTGCCTTAAAGTACTCATGCAAAATAGGAAATGAGAATATTAATGTATAAATCTTGTGAAAGACTTGAACTGAAACAGTAATTCTAGAAAACTACTTAGAAATATATAGCACCAAAAATGAACTGCAGTATCTGCAGATTCTTTACTGAATTATTAAATAGGGAGTACAATAACATGTTTTCATCATAATACGGTAAAGGGCCATTATATGATTTTACATGGCCTAGTACATATTTTGGTAAGTATGTTTTCATGTTTCTTGTACTACTATAGAACCATCATTCTGATGTTCACATTTAAGCATTGTCTAGCTAAATAGTTGTTTAAAGAGAAAATGAGATCCCATGGTCACTGGAAAAAGAGGCAGGACACTCAGGAGAACAAGAAGATTGTCATGAGACAATACAGGGAGGAAATCAGAAGGGTCAAAGCCTGATTGGAAGTTAGTTTGGCTTCATCTGTTAAAGAGAACAAGAAATGCTTCTACAAGTATATCAGCAGCAAAAGGAAGAGTAAGAGGAATCTCTGGCTGTGGTTGAGAAGCCATCCATGACTTAGAATGAAAATAAATGTTGCCATAAATTCACCAAGTGCTGAATTCCAGAGTGCCATATTTTTAGCCTGCTTTCAGAAGGTATCAGTGCTGTAACAGCTAACAAATTGTTTCAAAACACACAGTAAAAATACAATCTCTACAATTCAAGATACAGGCAGAAAGATTACTCTCAGGAAGCTACCAAAGTGTGTGGGACTGATGTTTAGTCCTCACACCAAAACAGTCCCCAAAGGATTTAATGCATTTAGGCCACGCCAGTGTTGCGATTATCAATTTTAAAAATTATTATTAATAATCGAGATTTGGGGAAAATTTCCCTGGGGTTCTTTGGATGTTCAGTCAGTAAGGTTGTTGCACAGACTGTTATTTATAAACACAGAATTAAACCGTTTAAACAGCTTAAACAGTAAAAAACTGGAAAACAGGGAACCTGCTAACATGGGAAATCCTAACCCCACCTGTACTCACAAACGCGATAAGTATAGAATCCCGAGAAGAGGAGGAGAAAAAGTTTGTCTTGCCACTGCTGTATTGCTGCAATCTGCAATGCATGCTGCTAACACGTGGCCGCTGTGAGAGAGGTTCAAGAGACATCTAATCCCGATGGAGGCAACAGGAAAGACAGAGCAACGGCTCTAAGTCACCCTCCCTTAAATAGACTATTTTGAAGGGTGAAACTGGCCAATAGGCAGTAGCGTCCATTGTTTTAGCCAATAAATTCAAAGTCCTGTGCCCAGGGGTCCACCCTAACACTTTGAGGGACAGCGCAAATCACCTGACTTGTTCGTGTACCACGGGGCTTCTCCATTCAAACTTCCACTGTCTGCTGAATCCTGCAAACTCCTGGACCTTGCAACAGGAGGAAGAAAGAGCAGGAGTTTGAACTGATTTGGGCAGGATTTATACCCTACCAGGACAGCCAGCTACTCCCCACATATCCTACAGTCAATGGACAAGATCCAGAGCACATGTGCCCAGTGACACACTTCTACTTTGGCCATGCAGAACACGCCCTTCTTTTCCTCAGCAGTTCAGTAAGAACCCTTTCCTATCTCCTCCTGTAATCCCCTCCTATTTGAACATTTTCCCTGGCTTTTTCTCAAACTGTATTTTTTTTCTCAGTTTTGAATGAATAACAAAGCGATCATCTCCATAATCACTACACTGGTACATGTTTTAATCTGGCCATGTTGAAGCAAACAACACAATGTTGTGTGCTCTGTTGAGGTAAGATTCACCCTATGCAGGTCTTAAGTCATATCAGGACAGTAGCCACTGTCCTAATATGTTTTTGCCTTGCCCTTGCTGTGCTAGTATTCATGCTGTACTGTTGTCAGAAGGAGCACCAATGGAGAAATTAATAACCAATGTGATTTCACCGTAACTCCATTTATTTGCCATTCTACAGCTCTTTTTATAGCTAGTAAGTGGGGGACGTCTCCTAATACTCCAAGCTAGTTGGTAAAGGAGATTATATGTGGAAGACAATAATTGGTTATTGTACAATAACAATGACCACATCTTTAGCGAGAAAGTTCTGGGTAACTTTTCTAGAAGCAGGAACTTTCTCTGTATCTCTGTTTTTCTTCCCTCTGTTCTGGCATTCTGCTGTGCTTCTGTTCAAATGCATACCTCACAGTGGGGGTTGGTCACCACTATCAGGCTACTCTTTCTCAGACATCTCTCCACATACTGTCTCTTTATGCTATACAATTAAGGACTAATTTTATCTTTACTGTTGAATGTTTAGTTTCTTTATCTTAAAAAATAGCTAATTTTAATTCTTAATGCAGTAGATTTCATGTCTTTCAGCATCTGAGCTGAAAGTATTTATTTGCTCTATTATATATTACTACTTATATCAAATTTTTCCAAAGCTTCACTTGTCAGGAATTATTTCACAAAACAGAAGTGTTCATGCTGCCACTCTGTGACAGTAAGGAGATAAGTAAATCAACAAAGCACTTTGAAAATCTCTTGGAATTATTCCTAAGTTAAATGAAATGTCATGCACACATTTTCAGACTCCAGAAAAGGAATTCACTCATATAGTTCAGTTGCTCAGGTTCACACCAGGCATATGCAAGCAGTGGCTCTATTGAAAGCCATGATGCTACTCCAAGTTTCTCAAATATTACAAATACACTCAAGAATAAAATTTAGTTTTTCTTATTTCTTCTGGGGCTTTTAAATAACGTTACGGCATACTGTATACATAACAACTTCATAGTCTTCTACCCAGGTTCTACATGGTTATGTGATTTAAATGGCAGTGTGATTCTTTTACGATTCCCCTATATTCCCCTGATTTAGTAGTATTTCTGGTAATTACCAAACACTTCTTCCTTGTCTTGCCAACGGCAATGTTTTATAAATTCATTGAAAGAATAGTTAAGGTAATTTTTTTTTCTTATAAAGTGTATATATATGTGTGTGTACATATATATACTGTACATATACATATAACATACATAAAAACATATGTAAGTATGTTTTTATTTATATATATATATAAACCCAAAGAAAATACAAAACAAAACCAACCCCAACCAACCAAAACAGAACAAAAATATACAAAGAGACCTAGAAGAAAGCAGAACTGAGATCTGGTATAATGATACCAAACTCTAAAGATAGACCTTCAACAGCAAACCACCTGCAGAGAAGCATGGAAAGCTGATCCCAGGCATATGAGCAATTTCAGTGCACCAAACTCAGCTATTTTTTTTCTTAGCTTGGTGCTGATGAAGGACGCTCAAACCACTGAACCACCACTGTGGTCACATTACTTTATCATACAGTTTGTCATCTCACGTGATCACAGAGCTAAGCCTTTTAACCTTAGAGGAAAAATCCATCTCAGCACTACAACATTTACTCCACTACAAGAGTAATCAGGTAAGATCCTGGCTTCAAATCACTGCTATCACAAAACAAGTAAAGATCCATTAAAGTGTTCATACTTTTATAACGTGCTTTGCAGGACATATTATACATCTGACCAATATCTTGTTCCTGCTCTTCCATGCATTCATACATGCCCTCATAAGATGTTAGCAGTTGGGCTAAGGTCTAAATTAATCTGAACTTCTCAGCTGTAAATGCAAAGTAAGAACCTGCTTCAGCATTATTACTTTCTTGTTCTTCCTACAGAATGTAAGCCTGGAAGTTAAACAAAATTTCAATGAATAGCCCAGGCCCACAAGTAAGTATGGTCCATTTTGCTGTCAGATGTTCTTTTGTTTCATATTATCTGTTTATTGAGAGTGGAAAAATAGTGAATAAACGCTAAAGCACAGGAGATGTTAATGACCATAGCATGTCTGGTGTAAACCTTGAGAATATTTATATATTCAGATCAAGTAACCAATTGATATTGCAACAATCTGCATGACTCCTTTGACTTCAATGCCATGGACATGTTGTATGTATGGTACAGAGATCAACAGTCTTTCAGAGAAATTGTTGTTGCGCAGTGACAAAGGCACATAAACACAGCTGCCTTAATCTGAAGTTCACTTATGCCTTTATTTATATGGGCTTCATGAGGTTTTTGTTTAGTTTGTTGGTTTGTTTTTTTTTTTTTACTTCTGGATTACCATCCTCGACTAATGGAAAAGTAATGTGGAGTAAGACAGCATTGATACCTTAATTTACTTTATCTAACAGCCCTTCATCCAAAGATACAACACTCTTTGTATCCAAGCAGAAGACTAGGATTACCCAAGTGGTTTCTTCATTTAAAGTACCATTATTTTCTTCAAACCTATTATACAGCAGATATCTCCATTTTATATACTGTCCCCTCTCTCACATGATTGCTTAGAGCTCCATAAAAAGGATTGGAGACATCTACTTATCTTCCAATGCATATTTCAGTTATAGCAAAAGGAAATAGAGAATAGTGATTAATTCTACGACATTTCAAAACACTATGTTTGCATTAGCTTTGCTTTACCCTAGATAGCACAGGGCTAAGAGATTAACAGAAATTCTTAGGATAGCCTACAGCAAGGACGAGAGGCAAAGCACTTCCCTTTGCCATAGAGAATGACTGAGAACCAAGCATTGTTGACACTTAACGATTGTGCAGAATGTTCAGGGCAGGCTGTACTCCATAAACATTGTCAAATCCTTTCCCCATCCTACTACAACAGCGACTCTGGGCTCATCCATATAAAATTCTCTTCAATTATGCAAAATAATAAGGATTTGTTAGTCAAAATACAGTTTATACAGTTTTCATGTATTCTATGCAATTGTGCTTCCTGTTCTTATAGTACAGAATCTGTTTCATTATTTTAAAGCAGAGACTGTTGCATTCATGAGTATAAGTCATTTGAAGAAGTTTGCAGGCCTGCTTTGGTGCGACTATAAACTCATTTTACCTAAAGGAACTCCAGTAATTTCCAGTAACCACTGTAAGAGAGGAGTAGCTCGTGGTATGTTCTAACAATAAATTTGAACCCTGAAACAAAATTACCTGTCTTTACATTAGAGTGATAAATGTTCAATTTTCCCTTGGGATTTAAAAATTTCTTGTTCTGTGGGATAAATCTTAAATGCTCTTCAATATATGCTGTGTTGGTTTGAGCTAATTGAAGGATTTGAGTGAGTAATTAGACAATTGGCTGAGAGAGCAATAAACACAGTGTGTCACTTCACCGAGTTTTACTGAGGAAAGAAAAAAAAAAGTTGTTTTAAGAACTGTTCTCAAAACAACCAGATTAGCAGAGGGCTTCGGTCTGTGTCTGGCTGTGTCTGCTTTCTCCTTTGTCTCTCTGTCTTTTAGCTAATTCACAGTAAAACTATTAACTCCTTCCTATTACTAATCCCTCTGACTGATCTTCAGCTTATCTGCAGCATCAACAGGTGGTGAGATAAGACTGGGGAAGGGGGGAAAGGTGGTAGGGGGGTTTTGGTTACCCTCTCTTGGGGATTCTGGTCTCCGGGGGGGGTGTGGTGACTGTATTACCTTTTCACTGTATATATCTGTAAATATCTGTAATATCCTGTAAATATTTGCTTGTATATTGTGCATTGCTTCATTTATTAACTTCCAGTGTTCTGAGTTCTACATATGGAATTGAATGCAAACCTGTTTCTTGACTAATGCATAATTTGAGATCATATTTATTTTAGATAATGTACAGATCTGTCAATACTGTTACTTCCAGATTACTTCAAAGAGATTAATCTTTTTTGAAACATGTCACCCAAAATACATAAAGAAGGCAGGGAAAAAAGAGCAAAAAATATTTTCACAGTTTTTACTGCAGATTTAATTTCATCTTAGTTGATGAAAAGCTCAGT
Source organism: Psilopogon haemacephalus (assembly GCA_013396835.1). Lineage (NCBI taxonomy): Eukaryota > Metazoa > Chordata > Aves > Piciformes > Megalaimidae > Psilopogon > Psilopogon haemacephalus. Next base: position 15,099 of record VWZI01010427.1, read on the forward strand.
GTGAGACAGCAGTGTGCATGTGTAGCACAGAGAGCAGCTGTGTCTTGGCTGCATCAAAAGAAGAGTGGCCATCAGGTCTCCCTTTATTCTGCTCTCTTCAGACCCCACCCTCAGCAAGTTTGCTATTGACACCAAGCTGTGTGGTACAGCAGACACACATCCAGAGGGACCTTGACAGGCTGGATGAGGTGGGCACAAGACAACATCATGAGGTTCAACAAGACCAAGTGCAAGGTCCTGCAGCTGGGTCAAAGCAACCCCAAGCACAAATACAGGGCAGTGACCGGCTGGAGAGCCCTGAGGAGATGTACTTGGGGGTGCTGGTGGATTAAAAGCTCAACATGAGCCGGCAGTGTGCACTTGCAGCTCAGAAAGCCAACCAGATCCTGGGCTGCATCAGAAGTGTGGCCAGCAGATCGAGGGAGATGATTCTCACCCTCTACTCCACCCTGGTGAGACTTCACCTGGAGTACTGCATCCAGTTTTGGAGTGCCTATTACCAGAGGGATGTGGACATGCTGCAACGAGTCCGCAGAAGGGCCCAAGAGGATGATCAGAGGGCTGGAGCACCTTTCCTATGAGGACAGACTGAAAGAGTTGATTCTGTTCAGTCTGGAGAAGAGGAGGCTCCAAGGTGACCTTATGGTGTCTGAAGCGTGCCTACAAGAAAGCTGGGGAAGGACTTTTTAAGCTATCAGGTAGTTACAGGATTAGGTGGAATGGAGCAAAGTTGGAGGAGGGGAGATTCAGACTGGACATGATGAGGAAGTTCTTCACCATGATAGTGGTGAGAGCTTGGAATGGGTTGCCCAAGGAGGTGGTTGGGGCTCCATCCCTGGAGGTGTTTAAGGCCAGGCTGGATGAGGCTCTGTGCAGCCTGATGTAGGGTAGGGTGTCCCTGCCCATGGCATGGGGTTTGGAACTAGGTGATCTTTGTGGTCCCTTCCAACCTTGACTGGTTCTATGTGGTGGTTCGGCAGTTACTTTCCCCCCAGCACCTTGAAATTACCCAGGCGAGAACTCAGTTGGCTGGAAGTTAAGGAATTGTGGTGGTTTAGCAGTTATCTGCCCTCCCACATTTTGATATAACCCCGGCTAGGACTCAGAAACAGCTGGAAGTTAGTAAATGAAGCTTTATATTTACAGCAATGCACAATATACTAGCAGATATTTACAATGTATAAGAGATATTTACAGATATGTACAGTGGAAAGGAAATACAGAAACACCACACCCCTCCCAGAGATAAAAATCCCTAAGAGGGGTTTTTAACCACCCTCTACCACCTTTCCCCCCTTCCACAATCTTATCTCACCATCTGTTGATGCAGCAGATAGGCAGAGGTAGATCAGCCAGGGGGATTAGCATTAGGAAAGAGGTTAGTGGAATTATTGAAAATCAGCTATGCAAGGCAGGGAAAAGGAGCCATGCAAGAGAAACAGCCACAGCCCAGAGAGGCCTGAAGCACTCTGACTTATCTATATTTGGGATACAACTCTTAAAACAATTTTTTTTTCTTTCTCAGTAAAGCTGTGAGTGAAGTGACATCATGTACTTTCATTTCTCAGCCTATAGTCTAATTTTCTCACTCAAATTCTCCAATTAGTTCAAACCAGCACAGGAATGAAGCCTTATATTTACACCTTTGCACAATATACAAGCAGATATTTACAACGTATAACAGGTATTTACAGATATATACAGTAGGAAGGTAATACGGAAATACCACACCCCTCCCAGAGATCAAAATCCCTAAGAGGGGATTTTAATCACCCTCCCACCTTCCTCCCTTCCCCAGTCTTATCTCACCATCTGTTTTATGCAGTAGATAGACGAAGGTAGATCAGCCAGGGGGATTAGCAGCAGAAAATAAGTTAGTGAAATTATTCAAATCCAGCTACCTAAGGCAGGGAGAAAGAGCCATGCAAAAGCAGCCAGACCCCAAAGAGGTCTGACTTATCTATATTTGGGTTACAACTCTGAAACAATTTTATTTTTCTTTCTCAGTAAAGCTATGAGTGAAGTAGCATCATCAGTGCTTTCCTTTCTCAGCCTATAGTCTAATTTCTCATTCAAATCCTTCCATTAGTTCAAACCAGCACATGATGGAATTGAATCTCAGTAGAATTTATGAAAAACCATGCTTAAATTTCATTTTCAATGTAATACATATTTTGGCAATTAATAAGGGAAGAGAAAGGAGGATTCACAAGCAACATATTTTTTTTACCTTATTTTCCAATTCTTTCTGAAGTTATCTCCCATAGCAAACCAAGGTCTAACTGCAGTCTTTCCCTCAGTGCAGGAAAGGATTTTTTACATGGGATGAAAAAATACAGCT
>VWZI01010427.1:17459-29135 GCA_013396835.1 Psilopogon haemacephalus
AAATACAGCTTCTGGCAGTGAACAATAATCTCTGATCTCTGCTAAGATGTATTCGTGGCTTTGCTATACAGAGTATAAAGCAGAGTGCAACACATATCAAAGAAATAAATGACACTTTTTATACCAACTTTAGGATATTATTTAATGGCTTCTGTTTTACTCATAGCATTTACATTAACTGAAGAATAGAATGTCGTTGACAAAAGTGTCAAAGAAGAAAGAAATTATTGCATTGCACACTTCAAGTTTTTGTATCTCTGAATTATAAAATGGTTTAATTGATTATATTGAATCAATGTAAAAAGATAAAATTAAAACACAGAACACTATCCAAACTATCTTGGCTTTGAATTGATCTTTCTGTTTCTGCCAAATGGAAGGAGCCTATTTATCAACGTGAAAGTTAAATCTCATTTCCTACTTAAGAAAAACAAATAAAATGAGATTTCAGTGAAATTTAATGAGATTTAAAAACACATCAGTATCATGGGTTCCATTGATTCAGCTAATGAGTTTTTGATATCTTGCTGCAGTCATTCCAGCCTTAAAATGGGAGTGCTGGCCAGAGCAAAGTATCATGGGGCTTGTAGATCAGATTGTAACATGAGAGGCTTCTTGTTTTCAGCTGCTCCTTCCAGTTTCTTGTTTTGGGGGTTAGGCTTTTCCACTGGGCTGGCTGCAGTCTTGGAGGGTAGAGGGAGGGTCATTTCTGATCTTGCTTGCGTTGCTGCTTCAGCTTTTGCTGTGCTTTTTCTGCAGAACAGAACACGTTATCTCAACCGCAAGGCTTTTTGTGTTACTTTCCCCTCCAATTTTTTTGGGGGGCACCTTGCTTGTGAGAGCAGGCTGTCTTAAACCAGGATAGTCCATTTTGGTGCCCAGTATGGAATGTGAAAAAGGTTGAGATAATGAGAAGCAAGGTAGTGAGAAGATACAATTAAGACTAGTGAAAAGAATTTTGTCTAGTTTTTGGCATTTTTTTTTCTGCAGCACATTTAATATGTTGATGCATTTACTTTACAGGGATGGCTGGGGCCTGGCCTTAGTTGTATTTTGTAAAACCTTATGCACTTGTGCTGCATGCACTCTCTCTGGTGTTGGTTATCATCTTGGGGGAATGGATTACTGCTACCATGTGGCTGTACTGTATACTATCATATTATGATATGGTTATTCCACTAGCCTCTTGGTTTGTATATAATCTCACCCAATTGACAGGCCAGGTCTCATCTAGAGTGATGCAGGCCTTTTCCAAGAACACCACCTGGTGAGCTGTGCCAATACTAGATAGTTATGAGTGCAAGCTGTGTGTGGGAGAGCATGGGCAAGTGCTTAGTCAAGTGGTCACCTCCAGTCTCTTGGCATTTCAACAGCAAAAAAAAATACAAAACCTTGACAAGATGGTGAAACATATAGAAAAAGTTCCTGAGAGGCAGAAATCTGTGTGATGTGTTGGGGCGTGGCCCATGCTAATTGAAACCTTATCACTCTTTAGAGAGAGCAAGGGCAAGAGGAGGTCTCTGGACCTACAGGCAGACTGGTAGGCACCATGGCTATTCAGAGCAGAACAGCAGGTATGGCATCTACACCAGAGAAACATCCTGTGCCAGTATCACTTACTTCTTAATGGAAAAAAGAAACATACAAGGAAAGCAGCTCATCTGCCAAAAGATGAATCAGGGTCATCAAGGGAATGAGAGGAAGAGTTGGGATGGCAACTTGGTCTTCATCCCTGGCCTTGAAAGATGGACACAGACAAATAGTAGATGAAATGGTAGGTGTATTGCAGTCCCTGGCAATACAAAGGTCTCTCTTCCTCTGTACCTGCCTGCATTTCAGCTGTATGGAACTGCCCTGGGAAGTTCATCAATTCAAAAAGAACGTGTCCTATTCCCAACCTCTATGGTCTTGTATTTCAGCTGTTAGGAGCAGGTGCTTCCCTGTTCAAGAGAGAGAATCTGGGAGGTACACAACACAGTGTATCCTGTGGTTTCAGTTCCGTGACCATGGGGCAGGACATGAGAACCCAGTTCAGTCCTAGCTGCATGAGCCTGTGAATTAAAAGACAACTCTTCTTCCCATAAGAAGATTGCTCTGGTTTCCAGCAGAAAGTAGTCCAAAAAGAGCAGAGAAACTGATACTGCTTCTGATCCTCCTGAAAGGACATCCAAAGCATCTTCACAGGATGCAAGTGATTCCAGTCATAATTAGAGTTCTTAAACTAGTACAATCGGGTATAAGTATATTCTCTAAATTTGAGATAACAGTATTCTTTCCCTGGCAATTTGAGATCTCATTAAATGATGAGGATACTAGTATTCATAGACATCATAATGATTCAGCTTTCCTTGTTCTTTTAGTATTGTGTATCAACTGAAAAATAAAGTAAAATAATGTTCTTATTTATAACTATTAAGGAACATTTGTTTCATTGGAGTTTGGTTTTGGGTTTGGGTTTTTTTTTTTTTTCTTTGTTTGATATGGTTTGGTTGGATTGGGTTTGGTTTGGTTCGGGAATCTGGTTTGATTAGTTCAAGGTTGATCAGGAAATGCAGTTTTTTAAAATACGTGAAATCTTCAACAAACATCCAGCTGAGCTGACATCATCTTTTAAGAAGTTATATACAAATATAAACTGTAAGTTCAAACTGTCAATGTCACCTGACACTTTGCAACTCTAAATTGGCAAGAGTCTGTCCTATTCCTTCATTCTAATACAAAAACAGTGGAACTCACAATAAAAATTAAAACAGGATTATTTATTTTTAGTTAATCTCTACTGCTGATTCTAGAGAAAGCATTCTGTCATCAACATCTGCCTTTAAATTCACCAGAATTGTTTGTAGAATTCTTACTATGAAAACAAGCACCAGTTTTGTTCAATGTTTACTACCCTGAATGCACCTGAAGCTGCAGTGGGCTTCGGAGGGGTAGCCCACTAGATTTTCTCCATTGGTCTAAAAAGGAGCAGCCTAGACCCAGAAGTATGTATCCTGATAGGACTCACATGTCCAATCTTTTTCACTTCAATCCTGGACTGCAGAAGCAGAGCATCTAACATAGGCTTTTCTAGTTGCCCTCAAACAACACACAAAATCCAGAAACTGTCAAAAGCATTCATCTGCCCTCTTGTTTGAGTACAGTGGGTTGGTACCAAATTAGCCCATGGCTGACTTCACCAATTACTTCCTTAACAATTATCATTTTAGGTCCCAATTCAAATGAATGACCACATTGCCCTGAAGAGAAATACAGAACACAGTCAGAATTCATCTGATATCTACAGACACTCTGCATTTGAGTTGCATTAACTCCTTCCCACAAAGTAACTATGGGAAGCAAGCATCTGCAACACTACAGGACCTCAACAAATCCACTTCTCCCACTCACTCAACAGTGTTTGTCTAAGTCTGCTTTTAAGCACTTTCAGAGCACCACATCTTTCCATTAACTTTAGTGGAAGACTTTTTTATTATTTGACCAGTTCCCACCTCATCTGCTTGACATTTCATTACTGGAAATTACTCAAGAATAAGCATCATATACATTTCAAACAAAGAGCCAGGCAAATATACTGAAGAGGAAATACACCAGAAGTGCATCAATTCCACTTTGGTGATTCCAGATGCCTGACAAAGGCTATTAAAATGGATTGCTTTTCCCAGAAGTAAAGAACTGGAGGGACATCTTGTTACAGGACATACAAACAACTCATTTATAAGTAGATTACTTTGAGATACTAACATCAGCACACTGGTGGAGAAATCATTATTTAACTGCCATGCAAAGGGCAAACTACAACCCAGTAAATCAATTCCTGAATTCCTACTTATTTGCCTTTACTAAAAGGAAATTTCTAATTTCAGCACCATTAAAGATATAATTCCCCCCACAAATACACATATCACTACTCTTTCCATGTAACTGCCACCCATATTTGCAATGATGCAGGCAGCCATGTCTCCCAGAGGACACAGAAACTCCTGAAAGTCCCTTTTGTGCATCCCTGGCTGTAAACAGGAAGGTCTTCCTGCTTTCCAAGCACCCTCAGTCACTTCTTCCTTCAGGGACAGGGCTCCTAATGTCAGTTCACATCAGTTTTATCACTGAAAAGTTATACTGAGAAACATTATCTCTGAAAATATTTCCAGCATCACTATTGCAGGCTCAGAATGATAATCAAGCTCCTTCCCGCACTCTGCACTTTTTGCACAGTGTAACTAGTCTAAACCAAAATACTTCCAAAAAGGGATATTGTCTCTTCCTTTCAGGTGAACAAGAATAAATCAGGAATCACAAGAAGCATTGGAAATCACACTGGAAATGTCATATAGGGATGACCTGTGTTCCTTCCCAAATGAACCATTATTACTTTTAACAACTTTTATTTTTAATTCATTCCGCAAAAACGAACATTGGTCTTGTATAGTCAGTAAAGAGTTACAAGACAAATTAAATAAATGACAATTCATAAATAAAAAAAAAAAAAGAAGAACAGAAAAAGACAGTTGAGCTATTTCTTATTTCTACCTTTTAAGTTCTCTTTTAAGCTCAGTTTCTTTTTGTTGTCTCTTTAAACCATACTCCCACACAGTCAAGTTATATATATGCAGTGAGAGATAAGTAATGCATTGGTAAGGCATAGAGAAAAGACTGGAGGAACATAACTGTGGCTATGAATGTATTGGACTTTGTGGAAACTTTCATTCTTTAAGGACATAGGGACAAAAATAACAAACTGTATTTGATATGAAACTAAACTGGACTTTGTATGTGTTCTTTTAAACATATATATTTGTTCAATACCAGCTTGGATTAGAAATTTCCATCCAACAGTTTTGCTTTTCCAATGGATTATTTTATTGTGTATTATTGTAATGAATAACAAGATGGTTGCTGAATTTTTTTCTCTCTTTAATTTCTGTACAGAAATATGAACATCCTCAATCTTAACCTTCAGTGAGCAAAGTATTTAAAAAGTCATTAATTTCTCAGTATGTAAAAATTATGAAATTTTCCTTCTATTTTCATGTCACATACTCAAACTAATCAGATCAAGAAAAAAAAAAGACAAACTAAAGTCTTGCTTTCTGAGTGCTAACTAGTGCTGTTTATTATGAGCTAAGAGTAATCAGATTGCAGCTTAATATATGACAATTCAAATTAAAATGTGAGCTATGATTTAACCACAAAATACTGATGACCAGACAAAATAATTTCATTCTTTAAAAAATTCTGCAGAATACATGGATCTAAACTATGCCGTGGTTTAGACTTTATCAATAAAGCCAACAGAAAGAAATGGAGGTTCATGACTGACAACTTGCAGGCTTTTAAACTACGTGGTTCCATGCATAAATGTACAGTGATGGGTGCAAGTGTCTGAAAAACAGAATCATCACTGGAGATTAGTACTGTCTTGACTTTGAGACAGTCTTTGAAATAAGGTATACAGAAATACCAGGGAAGTCCAATTCTTCTATCTTTTCATTGTTAATACACCTAATATTTTCACTTACTAACCAAGAAGCACACCCTCTGTCATGACGCTCTGTCTCTCCAATACTAGTTCTTTTAATGAGAGAAGATTAGTAACAATCTCTTCGATCTTGTGTAGCCAGGCCCATCAAATAGCTTTTTGCCCAGAGATTCTGTTAATTGTGTATATTGGAACTGTATTTAAAGCCTAGGGGAAAACATCAAGAAAATGAGCTGCACTGGGGAGCAGTATTTCTCAGCACAGCAAAGTGCAGCCAGTGAGCACAGGTTTCCTCAGAAGACATCACAGCTGTGAACAAGAATCAGAGCAGCAGATTCGAGAGAGCAAAGGAAATAATGTAGCCCCTAAACAGTGAAAGATAACTTTTTAACACTATAGCTGCTGCTTAACTGATAGTCTTCTGTAGGTTTCTTTGAAGTGACAAAATTGCCTACTGCCCACATTAATTTTCCTTGTGTCCAAAGCTGTGTAAGAACCTATGGCAAGGCAAAAAGAAGGTCTCCTCTGCTTCTTCGGTCTTTTCATATGCATTAACAGATATAAATGCTAAAGTCACACAAATTAGCTTGCTTTTCTAGTTGTTTTACCCATACATGTGAGACACACCTTGAAAATATGAGTGTCTCATCATATGAGTCAGTTTGAATTTAGCGTATGAAAATGGTAAAGCACTAAAACTCAATTCTGCTTCCTGAATACTACTGCCTTTTTTGAATGTGTGAGTTAGCAAGGTATGCAGTGAATACAGGATATAGCCCTGGATTTTAAACTTTTTTACTAGTCTCCATACTTAATCTGTTAATTCATAACATACTTATTTCATGACAAAAATACAGTAGTGCACAAAATTAAGTATAGTAATATTTTTTAATGTATATTAGAGCTTCATACAGGCTTAAGGGATTGGAAATTGCATTCTGTAAGAATAGTTCTTTGTTTCATGATTCGTCATCATATTATTTCCCCAAGATCAGATCTAGGCCCTTCACAAGCTTCATTGCACTTCTCTGAACACTCCGCCACACTTCCACATCCTTTGTAAGGTGCAGACCCCAGATCTGAATACAATACTAGAGATCTGGCCTCACCAGTGCTGAGTATAGGGAGATGATTACCTCCTTGTCCTGCTGGACACAGTATCTCTAATAGAAGCCAAGATGCCATGGACTTCCTTGGTGATTTAGGATCACTGTTGACTTATATTTAATCAACTGTCAACCAGAACCCCCAGATCCTTCCCAGAGTTGCAGCTTTCTAACCACACATCCCCAGGTCTGTGGACTGCCATAAGGTTGTTGTGATCCAGGTGGAAGACCTGGCACCTGGCCTTGTTAAACTTTGTAAAGTTAGCTTTGGCCCATTGATCTAGCCTGTCCAAATCCCACTATGAAGCCTCCCTACCCTCTAGTAGATTGACATGACCACTTGTGGTGGTTTAAGCAGTTACCCAGCCCCTCACCTTTTATAAACCCTGGCTAGGACTCAAAAACACTGGAAGTTAATAAATGAAGCTTCATATTTACAGCAATGCACAATATACAAGCAAATATTTACAAGGTACAACAGATATTTACAGATATATACAGTGAAAAGCTAATACGGACACCACACCCCTTCCAGAGACCCAAATCTCCAAGAGGGGGTAACCAACCACCCCCTACCACCTTTTCCCCCTTCCCCAGTCTTATCTCACCACCTGTTGATGCTGCAGATCAGCTGAAGATCAGTCAGAGGGGTTAGTAATAGGAAGGAGTTAGTAGTTTTACTCTGAATTAGCTAAAAGACAGAGAGACAAAGGAGACCATGCAAGAGGAGCAGCCGTAGCCCAGAACAGTCAGAAACTGTCTGATATCTAGTTGTTTTGAGAACAGTTCTTAAAAACAACTTTTTTTTTCTTTCTCAGTAAAACTCCGGTGAAGTAACACACTGTGTTTAGCTCTCTCAGCCAATAGTCAAATTTCTCACTCAAATTCTCCAATTAGCTCATACCAACACACCACTCAACTTGGTATCATCTGCAAATTTCCTGAGGGTGCACTCAATCCCCCTCATCCAGATCAATGAAAAAGACATTAAAGAGGACAGGCCCCAGTACTGAACCACTTGTAACTGGGCACCAGCCAGACTTATCTCCATTCACTACCACTCTTTGGGCCCAGCCATCCAGCCTGATTTTTATTCAGTGCCATGAGTTTCTGAAGGAGGCTGCTGTGCAAGACTGTGTCAAAGACTTTACTAAAAAGTCCAGGTAGTCTGCTTCCCTCATCCACTAGATAAGTGCCTGGTGCATGAAAGCCTGTGAAAGACAACTGCATGCCCTTCACACAGAGAAGACAGCCCATGATGAGACGGCTGAGGTGAAGCTGCTCAGTGCACCTATAACTACTTGTGTCCACTGGCTGAGCCCAAAAGTGACATATACATACAGATGACAGTCCTCTGCAGACCAGATGATGCAGTTTTGGCTTCAATGAGGAGGTGAATTCCATCCCTCCCTAACAGATAAATAATTGCCCTTCCCAAATTTTGCATCTAGCTTAGTGTGACAAACCTGTAGCTAATAAAAGCACTGGGATTATATCATACTGCTGAGCACAGAGCTCTGCTGGTAGTAATTTGAGTTCCCAAATCTGCAAAGTCCATATAGAAAATGTACCCCAATACCTAAGTGCAGGCCTCTCTCATCATCAAGTCAGCATGAAACTGTAGGAGTTTTTGTTAGATATTGTCATCACCCATCCTAATAGTTCTTGAGTTTTCATTTACTTTAAAAAGCATCTAGTTAACATTTTCAGACTGTAAACCACATGAAGTTTTGGGTACACAGTTTGTGAATACGGAATAGTGGTCACAACCTAGCTCAATGTAACTTTTATCAGAGGGCAGATGTGCTAAGTATGCAAGCAGAAATATCAATGAGATCCACAATATAAAACCCCAGACAATAAAAATAAACAGTAAAAACTGAAAAGAAAGTGCTGGGTTGCAGAATATAGTGAGTAATGCTGGACATGTTTAAGGGTACAGAACAGAGGACGCTCTTTTTTTGTTCACATACACATTACTGCCTCACTTCCACTGACTTCTAGCTGCAGAGTTTAATTTTGCTGCATACCTAAGAATACAATATAACCCATAGTATAAGTACTTCATACAACTAGATACATGTAGAAGCATGGGAAAAGGCAAAGACTGCATATCTGGTTTTAATGTATTGATTCTCTCACTTAAACTGAGATGAGGATACCCAGATTCATAATGAAACAGATATGTTAAATAAAGACATGGGAATAAAAAAGCCTTGGTAAGGCAAGAAACAGAATGCAGAAAAAACAGTGGGGGTCTTAAAGTTGACATCCAGGCTCTAAATTGCAGGAGTTCTCACCCAGGCTCTAATCACAGGCTATCTAGGAATGTGTGACATCTGGTATAGCTAGGAGCACGGTGACCTTAGAGATTGAAGAAAACCCTGGTAAGAAGAGTAAAACAAAGGACCGACAGTTTTCTGATAATAAGCAGATGTAACTTTGTATTAAGTAGGGATGTATGACTATGTATCCTAATTAGGCCAATCACTGTATTAGCTTTAGCCATTCGGACAAGTAAATAGCCAATAGAAAAGTTGCACGCTGCCTTCTTTAGAATATTGAAACATATATAAGATGAACAAATGCATGTAATAAACGGAATTAGTTTGTATCAAACTGTCTCCCCGTCTCCTGGTTTGCAGCACTGAGATACTAAAAATCGTAAAATACACTGTGAGTGCTCCCGTCTATCTATTGTCCATCCTTTAAAAGTATTTGTAGTGGGGATGTAATTCATGCTAGATACCAAATGAAATTATTTTCACTTTGACAACATAATAAGTAATTATTAGCAGACATAATGGGAGTAAAAGATGACAAAGGACCCACCACCAATGAGTTATTCATAATCTAGAATACTGGAATGGCAGGAACCATTTTATTTCACCTTTTTTAAAAAAAGATGCTCTTTTATAATGAAGTGCATCTTTCACAGACTCTTTTCTGCTTTGTACATCCTACAGGCTTCTTGTATTAGTCACATGAAAAGCAGACTTTGAAAGAAAATGGCACAAGTCATCCACTTCGCCACAGAGTACCACAAAGAAGTAATATTTTTAAAAGTAGTTTCTACTATTTCCCTGTTGTTCAGTACCAGAAACAAGTGAACTAGCAAGCACATGACATCTCTGTAATGTAGTAAATGAGCAAGCTACAGACATTTTTCTGTGTTTCTTCATTCTCCCATCCTTTGTCCTTCCTAGCATACAAAACAAGTCAAAGGAAGGAATTTCTTGTTTCCTTGTTCAGTAGCTGGAGATTAATTCCATTTATAGATTTGCTTCTAACTGCACTGGAGATTTTCTGTTCAGAATTTTATGCTCAGCGATCCGCCTGGGGACACAGTACTTTCAGAAATTCAATGAATGGCACTGGGGTTGCCCCTAATAATCCATCTGCCTTTCCATTCCCTAAGTAAAGTCTTATTCTATCATCATTTCCTAAATTAAAAGAATGTCATCATTAATTTTGTAATAGAAATTAAAAGGAGGCAAATAATCTTGTTTCTGTAGAAAGGTTTTTATGCAGTTTTTTGATAATATTACTGCGGTGGAAGGGATAATAAGTTCTAAACCAGTCCTAAACAAATCCAAACACAAGCCAAATACATTCTGGCATGTCCAGGCCATAATCCCTCTATCCCCCTCCCCCTTGTGTAGCCCAGGAAGCCCAGGAAAGAGCACAAATGCCTGGAGGCAAGGAGTCTCTGGACCAGGATTTGCCTAGACAAGTTTTGCTTGTCTTACCATCTTGTGGCAAATGAGGGGCACACAGCCAGCATATCCTCACTTCATGGAAGGCCCATGTTTTCCCAAATTTGACTAAAGCTAAGCCCATGTCTTCACCAAATATGGTATAGGTCTGGTTTAATACCATTCTATTGGTTAATGGATTTGTTTTCTGTATTGTCAGTTGGCTAAATTGATGGTTGGCACAGCAAGCCAAAGTCATAAATATCTGGCCTTGTCTCTTAATACCAGGTCTTCTTGCTTTATGACTGGCTTTGTTGCTTTAAAACTAGCCTTGCTGCTGTACCCTGTACCTTGATGCTTTATACATTGTCACTCAGATTTCTGTCATGCCTCATTTTACCACGAAGAAGCACAAGCACCTGCCATGTCACTCATAGGCAAAGACAGCCTTTGCAAAAGCTGTCAGGAGCCATGACTGCCAGCCTTGACATGTCATCATTCTTGGTGTTTCGAAAAAAACCCTTTAGGCAGGCATCAGTTGCCTAGCTTTGCAAAAAGGAGCAAGCTTGGGAGAGCTAAGCACTCCGGGAGAGCTCTACCTCACTTCAACTTGCAGTTACAACCTGCAAGCATGCAGCTACAGCCTTGCAAACAATAAACTGCTTCCATTCTCACGCCTGTAATTGCAGCCGTGGACTCACTCAATTTCTATAAAGCCTTCATAAAAAGGTTCTCTGCTTTAAACTCTATACCTAGCTGTTTGTTCAGCAATGAGGAGCCTCTCAAGTCCCCTAAAGGACTACATACTGTATATGTCCTGTAATATATCGCACAACTGACCCTGAGCACAAAAGACTCTGTAAATAAGTTAAGGTAATATTTTCATATTAATAAATAATAACAGTGTTATTAATATTAATAATTTCATAATTCCTGGCAATTACCTACTGCAGCCTTACAGAAAGCTGTCACTGAAATAAGTGAATTAATGTGATATTAAATTTATTAATGAGGAAAAAATACTCACTTGATATGACACCATCACCTGGCATAACGCCATATGAAGATCCACTGCGGCAGGCTCAGTTCTTAGATGCAGCTGGCACTTGATGCTGTTGAAGTAAATCCCAGTTACAGTGTGCTAATACAATAAACAAACTCAGCTATTCACCTCACTCTCTTCTTTGTAATTTAACAACACAGACAGATCTGAACTGGTCTCTCAGAATCCAAGGGTGGCTTCCCTCAGAGCAGCCGTAAATGGGATGTGCAAAACCCAGCACAGCAGGGAGAAATGCTAGATACTGTAAAGACTGCAGCAAGCACAATGTTCCTATAATAATGGGCATCTAGTGCGGAAAGGAAACAAAACACATGGACACCGCCGATCCAATAT
>VWZI01010428.1:2669-18017 GCA_013396835.1 Psilopogon haemacephalus
GCCTGCTCCAGGCTCTGTTTTTTTTTTTTTTTTTCTCTCCCCAGTGATCATGTACAAGCAATGCAAGAAAGAAAAGCTCTTCACACTCTGCTGGCAAAACGTCAGGAAGATCTCCCTCCTAGGAGAATGAAAGACAGCTACTTGGAAGTTGTCCTACCTCTAGGAAGTCAACCTGAAATAAGAGAGAAGTACCTGAATGTGCACAACAGTGTGAGGTAACAAAGCAACCATGTTGCATGTACAGGAGGGTGGCAACTTACGTTTACTCTGTCTGCACGTATTTAATTGTTAAAAAAAACCTCATATTTTACAGGTTTGGAAGGATACTTGAAGACCTTGACAGTTTAGGAGGTAGGTATCTATGCCTTTCTGAAGAGAACACAGGCAAAAGTGGGCCTGGGTACAGTTGAACGCTGCTTGGTGTGCTCTGCCCTTGTGAGACCCCAACTGGAGCACCACATCCAGTTCTGGTGCCCTGAGCATAAGAGGGATGTGGAACTGCTGGAGCAGGTCCAGAGCAGGGCCACGAAGATGATCAGAGGGCTGGAGAACCTCTGTTGTGGGGACAGGCTGAGAGTTGGGGCAGTTCAGCCTGGAAAAGAGAAGGCTTTGAGGAGTACCTGCAGGGGGCCTACAAGAAAGCCAGAAAAGGAACTTTTTCCAAGGGCTTGGAGTGATAGGATGAGAGGGAATGGATTGAAGCTTTGAGGAGGGCAGATTTGAACTCCCTGGCACAACTTTAACCCATTTGCTCTCATCCTATGTCTGGTTACTTGGGAGAAGAGACCAACACCAGTCTCACTCCAACATCCTTTCAGGTAGTTGTAGAGAGCAGTAAGATGATAGAATCATAGAATGGTTTAAGTTGGAAGGGACCTCCAAGATCATCCAGTTCCAACCCCCCTGTGCCATAGGCAGGGACACCTCCCACTAGATCAGGTCGCTCAAGGCCTCATCCAACCTGGCCTTGAACACCTCCAGAAAGGTAGCAGCCACAACCTCCCTGGGCAACCCGTTCCACTGTCTCACCACCCTCACTGCAAAGAACTACCTCCTAACATCCTGTTTAAATCTCCCCTCTTCCAGTTTAAACCCATTACTCCTTGTCCTGTCATTACAAGCCCTTGTGAATAGTCCCTCCCCAGCCCTCCTGTAGGCCCCCTTCAGATACTGGAACGTTACTATAAGGTCTCCTGGAAGCCTTCTGTTCTCCAGGCTGCAGAGCCCCAAATCTCTCATAGCAGAGGTGCTCCAGCCCTTTGTGGCTCTCCTCTGGACTCTGCCCTTATCCTTCTCTTCTCTAGACTGAACACCCCCATCTCCCTCAGCCACTCCTCACAGAATGTGCCATGCAAACCCTTTCCCAGCCTTGTTGCTCTTCTCTGCACACACTCCAGCTCCTCAATGTCTTTCCTATCCTGTGATGCCCCTAATTGAACTCAGTACACAAGCTGTGGCCTCACCAGGGCTGAGAACAGGGGCACCATCACTGCCTTACTCCTGCTGGCCACACTGGTTTTCATCCAGGCCACCTGGGCACACTGCTGTGTGTGATGGAAATCTGTGTTGTGTGAAAATCACAGGAGCCCTAGAAAAACAAAAACCTTTGCAGCCCTGTTTTTCTCCAAGGAGTCTGTTTACTTGGATGTGCTCCTGGGAGCACAGTGAGTTAATTTAAATAGTGGTTTGGCTAGTAGTAATTACAGTGTGATAAATGCCTCTGCCTGTGTTTTCATGCCTGTAAGGCACAGTTTATCTAATATACAACTCTTTAAAGGAACCACTCCTTGAAAACAAGTCCTCAGCATGTCTCCTTGGACAACCTGCATGGAATTAAACTAGGAGGTAGGGATGATGTGAGACAGTGGGCTGCAGGTGTAGAAAGACTCTGGGAGATTGGAAATAGAGCAATGGGTTGATTTTTCAAGTGCTCAGCTATGTTTGTAGTAAGTAAATATGCATGGAACTGAGCTGCTGAAGCACTCTCATCTATAGCAGCCCTCTGAGTTACATACATAAAAACCTGGAAATCATTTGCAGGCCTGCGTGGCTGCTCCCTCCCTGGAGGTGTTCAAGGCCAGGCTGGATGAGCAACCTGTTCTAGTGGGAGGTGTCCCTGCCTATGGCACAGGGGAGTTGGAGCTGGCTGAGCTTCCAACCTAAACCAAAACCATTCATGGGAGGTTGGAGCTGGATGAGCTTTGAGGTCCTTTCCAACCTAAACCAAAGCCATTCATGGGGGGTTGGAGCTGGATGAGCTTTGAGGTCTCTTCCAACCTAAACCAAAGCCATTCATGGGGGGTTGGAGCTGGATGAGCTTTGAGGTCCCTTCCAACCTAAACCAAAACCATTCATGGGGGGTTGGAGCTGGATGAGCTTTGAGGTCTCTTCCAACCTAAACCAAAACCATTAATGGGGGCTTGGAGCTGGATGAGCTTTGAGGTCCCTTCCAACCTAAACCAAAACCATTCACAGGGAGGTAGGAACTGGATGAGCTTTGAGGTCTCTTCCAACCTAAACCACAACCATTCCCAGGGGGGCTGGAACAGGATGGTCTTTGAGGTCTCTTCCCACCTAAACCATTCTATGATTCTGCGGTGTGATAGTTCAGTTTGTATTTTGCAGGTACTTGTCAGTCATGAGTCACAAGGATGGCTTTGATCTGCTTCAGGGAAGCTTTTGTTAAAGAGCTGACTCCGGTTTTTTTTGTTCTCTCTGCAGTCCTTATTTGCTACACTCACACCAAGCAGGAAATGCAGCCAAGGTCTCCCTTATCAATCGTTACTGCTCTGGTGGATAAAATTAGTAAGTGGCAACTGGGTCAGTAGAAATCTGCCCCTCTTACCCTTTGAGCAGCTACTGCCTTCTCTTGTTTGTAACTGAGGATACCTTCTTCACTCTCCTGTTGAGTTCACTTCAACTTTTGGCTTTGAGCCTTGAGCACTGTGGCTTTTGCTGAGGAGGGAAGAGGGTTTTGGAGATGCTTTTCAGCATTTTATGTTTCCCTTCAAAGCACAACTGTTGTTCAGAGGGCTGCAGCACCTCTGCTATGAGGACAGACTGAAAGAGTTGGGGCTGTGCAGGCTGGAGAAGAGGAGGCTCCCAGGTGACCTTCTTGTGGCCTTTCAGGATCTGAAGGGGGCCTACAGAAAGGCTGGGGAGGGACTTTTTAGGCTATCAAGGAGTGACAAGACTAGGGGGAATGGAGCAAAGCTGGAGGTGGGGAGACTGGGACTGGATGTGAGGAGGAAGTTGTTGAGCATGAGAGTGGTGAGAGCCTGGAATGGGTTGCCCCATTTGGGTGGGGCCACATCCCTGGAGGTGTTTGCAGCGAGGCTGGCAGAGGCTGTGGGCAGCCTGCTCTAGGGTAGGGTGTCCCTGGGCATGGCAGGGGGGTTGGAACTGGCTGATCCTTGTGGTCCCTTCCAACCCTGAATGATTCTATGATTCTTCTTGCAGCTCTGTGTTTGCTCTTCCTTTGGCACTGGAGTTTCCCAGCTTCATTACTGATCAGTATTTGTTTTGTTGGAGTTTGGCCTTGCTTTTGT
This sequence comes from Psilopogon haemacephalus, assembly GCA_013396835.1. Taxonomy (NCBI): domain Eukaryota; kingdom Metazoa; phylum Chordata; class Aves; order Piciformes; family Megalaimidae; genus Psilopogon; species Psilopogon haemacephalus. The sequence continues at coordinate 6,218 of VWZI01010428.1, forward strand.
CACATGCTCTGCTGAACATCTCTGTGAGTCTGCTATCTGTCTGTCATCTACATGTCTATTTCCTCCTCCTGTTCTGCCATTGAGAAGTCTGATAAGCCAGAAACCCTGGGCTAGTGGTGTTGCCCCTGGCAACAACTTTCTTTCTGGGTTGTCTTTGCGTGTGTCACCTCTTGCAGAACACAAGAAGGTCTTAAGAGAATTCAATCTTTCTGTTACTAGATGTGAGTCATCTGTCTCCAGCAACCTCTGATGTTTGTCTTGTAGACTTGTGCAAGAAGATTATACACCCAGACCGTGACATCAAATTCACAGGCAATGTCTCTTGGGTTGGGAAGACCTCAATGGAAGTGAAGATGCATATGCTGCAGGTAAGTTCCTGGGGCTTGTCACCATCTTATAGCAGGCATGAGGTGCTTCAGGGTGTTGAACCAAGTTTCCCAGGGAGGTGATGGAGTTGCCAGTCCCTGGAGGTCTGCAAGAAGCTGTAGGTGTGGTGCTTCAGGATACAGTTTGGTGGTCATGGCAGTTGGGTTACTGTTGGACTCGATGATCTTAAAGGTGTTTTCCAACCTTAATGATTCTATGATATTGGCAACCTGAATTACATTTTCCACAATAACTCTTTTTTAAGGGCTCCATTCAGCCCTAGTGTTTCAAGACTGTAATGGTTCAGGAGTTATCTGCCCCTCCTCCTTCCCCACTTTTGAAATCACCCAAGCTAGATGGTCTTTGAGGTCCCTTCCAACCTAAACCATTCTATGATTGTCTGCATTCCTTACAGTGCTGCATTGGTGGCAATTTGGTATTGACAAAAAGTTTTGACATGTCTCAGAATAAAGGGCACTTGGGTCCTTCTGTAGTGCCTGTGTTGATTTCATTCCCTTCCAGCGGACAGCAGTTCATAAGCATTCCCTGTTTCATATTTTAGTCTGGATAGGAGAAGACTGAGAGGGAGTCTAATAAATGTCTACATAAATATCTTGAGGGCTGGGAGTCAGGAAGGATGGGACAGGGACAGCCTCTGCTCACTTGTGCCCTGGGATAGGACAAAGGGCAGTGGATGGAAACTGCAGCACAGGAAGTTCCACCTCAACATGAGGAAAAACTTCTTTAGTGTAAGGGTCAGAGAGCACTGGAACAGGCTGCCCAGAGAGGTTGTGGGGTCTCCTCTGGAGACTTTTCAGACCCATTTGTGTTCACTGTTGTGTGACCTGCATTAGATTCTGTGTTTCTGCTCTGGCAGAGGGGTTGGACTGGAAGATCTCTAGAGGTCCTTTCCAACCCCTAAGTGATACTTACTTTACAGAATTTCTGAAACTAGAGTTTTTGTTGCTGTAATTTCTTTCTCTTTGACATATATAGAGAGATTTTGGAGGGGATAAATGGGTATGAAAGTAAACACTGGGGGGCTAGACCTAGATGATCCTTGTGGTCCCTTCCAACCCTGACTGATTCTATGATTGTGGTTAGAATTGGCTAGAATAGAATAATAGAATTGGCTAGAATAGAATAGAATAATAGAATGGGCTAGAATAGCATAGTAGAATGGACTAGCATAGTAGAATGGACTAGAACAGAATAATAGAATGGACTAGAATAATAGAATTGGCTAGAATAATAGAATGGGCTAGAGCAGAATAATAGAATGGGCTAGAACAGAATAGAATTGACTAGAGCAGAATAAGAGAATGGGCTAGAGCAGAATAATAGAATGGGCTAGAACAGAATAATAGAATGGGCTAGAATAGAGTAGAATTGGCTAGAATAGAATAGAATCAGCCAGGTTGGAAGAGACCTCCAAGCTCATCCAGTCCAACCTATCACCCATCCCTATCCCATCAACTCGACCATGGCACTAAGTGCTCCAGGTGGTGTAGTTGATGTCCACTGAAGAGCTTGCTAAGAGTGTTGGTAGGTGTAGTGTTCCTAACTGTTTGCTGTCTCTCTTAGCTCCTGGATGGTGATTACAGCCCTGTGTTAGATGCAACCTTTGTCATGGTGGCCCGGGATCCAGAGAACAAACGGTAATGTGTAGGGCAGGAAAACAGCTTTCAGACTTCAGCTGTGCTGAAAGGTGCAGAGAATAGCAGCTTGCTAAGTGTGTGCAGAAGCTATATTAGTACAGGTGATAAATAGATCACACAGTTTAATGTTTTCTGCTGGCAAGTGTTAACCTTCCTGCAGCAAGCCTCAGAGCGTTGATTTCAGCAGCCAGATGATGCCAGGCATTGCTGTTAAGTCTTGGGACCTACCCTTTTCCTTCAACAAATTGAGTGAGTGGCCTGATGGACACAGAATTGAATGAGTCTGCTGGAAACCCACCTGCATTCTAGTAGCTGTTAGAATTAATCCCCTTCTTGCCATTAAAATGGAAAAGGTTGAGTTTGAAGGATTGAAGAGCCCGAGTGAATAGCTCCGTTAATTCCCCAGTAGGCCCCAACAGCTTTCAACTTGCTGATGTAAGTAACTTGGAATTGATAAGAATTCCCACAGAACTTAAAAAGAACCTCAGCTTCATTGCTTTGCTGGTTTTACTCTCTGTAATTCCTTAGCCACTAAAGTCGAGGTTGATCAGTTTCAGTTTTGGTTTCAGTTTGGCCTCCAGCTCGGAGCCCTCAACACAGGAAGGACTCTGACCTGCTGGGGTGGGTCCAGAGGAGGGCCACAAAGGTGATCAGGGGTCTGGAATACCTCTCCTGTGAGGACAGGCTGAGGTTGTTTAGCCTGAAGAAGAGAAGGCTTGGGGGAGACCTCATAAGCAGTCTTCCAGTACCTGAAGGCAGCTACAAGAAGGCTGCAGAGGGACTGTTTGCAAAGACCAACAGGGATAGGACAAGGAGCAATGAGAGAAGAGCAGATTTAGATGGGGTGTAAGGAACAAGTTCTGCACCATGAGGGTGGTGGAACACTGGAACAAGTTGCCCCAGGGAGGTAGTTGAGGCCCCACCCCTGGAGATCTTCAAGGTCAGGCTGGACAAGGCTCTGAGCCACCTCATCTAGTGGAGGCTGACTGCAGGGAGGTTGGACTTTGGAGATCCTTTCTAACCCAAACCATTGTATGATGAGTCTGTGGTATTTTTGTGTGTGTATATCTATTTCTGAGCCTTTGTGTAAGTGCTGAGAACAGAAAAATGATCAGACAGGATGAGGAAGTATATGGCTCTGGGGAATAACCATTTGGCTTTCCTTGTGGAAAGAAGCTACAGGTTACATAATGAGGTTAGACTGAACTTGTGCAGTAAAATAAAGGGACAAGCTTCTGCTCAGGACTGCCTGCTGCTGTCATCTTCTTTTGATAAGTGGCTCACATGCTAAACAGCTTCTGGCTGTTGATAAGGCAGCCATGGGACCACATGGCTGATAAGAACACTTGCAGCTACAGCAGTGTCCTCCTTCTCCAGGAGCAGCACTGCCATTCAGGGTTTGTGTGTCTGGTTTAGACTGTCCTAAGTAATCATATCTTTGTTACAAATTAGGGCTCCAGTTGTAACTCTCTTGAGAAGCAAAGGCACATCACTCTGTCTTAATGATCATAGAATCAGAGAATGGTTTAGGTTGGAAGGGACCTCAAAGCTCAGCCAGTTCCAACCCCCCTGTGTCACAGGCAGGGACACCTCCCACTAGAACAGGTAGCTCAAGGACTCATCCAGCCTGCCCTTGAACACCTCCAGGGAGCAGCCACAACCTCCCTGGACAACCTGTGCCACTTATCTCCCCAAGGTGATCAAAGATCACCTCCAGGGATGTTACGGAGCACAAAATCACCCAATGTGATCTTTGATCTTTGATCACATTGGGTGATTCTGTGTTCCACAACCTCCCTGGGCAACCTGTTCCAGTGTCTCACCACCCTCACTGCAAACAACTTCCTCCTAACATCCAGTGTAAATTTCCCCTCTGCCACTTTAAACCTATTCCCCCTCGTCCTGTCATTACAAGACCTTGTGAACAGTCCCTCCCCAGCCTTCCTGTAGCCCCCTTCAGATACTGGAAGGTTGCTATAAGGTCTCCTGGAAGCCTTCTCTTCTCCAGGCTGCAGAGCCCCAACTCTCTCAGGCTGTCCTCATAGCAGAGCTGCTGCAGCCCTCTGAGCATCTTTGTGGTCTACTCTGGACTTACTCCAACAGTTCCATGTATTGAGTGACCTGATCTAGTGGGAGGTGTCCCTGCCTATGGCACAGGGGGCTTGGAACTGGATGATCTTTGAGGTCTCTTCCAACCTAAACCATTCTATGATTCTATGTCCTTCTTGTGTTGGGGGCTCCAGAACTGCACACAGTGCTGCAGGTGGGGTCTGAGGAGAGCAGAGCAAGTTATAGTAGATTGAGAGAGTAATGATAGTAGATTGTGGATTAAGTATCAGAGTTAAAGCTTAGTGATCCTCTGCTGGCGGTTGCACATTGTGAAATGCATGGTTTATTTCTGTGATACAGCCTCTGTTCACCCTCTGCCATGAGGGTAAACAAAAGCAGAAGACTGTTGCAAGAATTTGTCCTGTAAGTACATGATAAAGTTCGTTGATTAAAAAACTTTTCTTGCCCATAGGCCTGCATTTGTTAATCCACTCGTTCCTGAGGGCCCTGAGGAAGAAGAAATCTTCAAGCAAGGGGAATGTATGTCTTATTTCCTGGTACTATGCACATCTATCCTCAGGTTTAACTTAATAGATGGAAAGAAGTAAACTTCAGAGGCTGGTGAGACACTGCAACAGGTCACCTAGGGAGGTAGTAGTTGCCCTCTCCCTGGAAGTGTTCAAGGGCAGGTTGGATGAGCAGGTTGGTCTAGTGGAAGGTGTCCCTGCCTGTGGTAGGGAGGTGGAACTGGATGATATTTGTGGTCCCTTCAATCCAAACCATTGTATGGAGTGCTCCTCATTTAGTTAAAATCAGACTTATTTTCTGTTTTATGTGTGTCAGTAGTGTAAGAGAGTTGAAAAGCCACATTCTGGGAAACCATTTGGCTGAACTGAGAGACAAAGGCACTCCTGCTGTGCAGACACCTCTCTTTCCAGGCTGCTCACTGTATTTCAGATCAGAAATTTGGGGTTTAGAACTGACTGCCTCAAGGGAAAAATAAGGCAGAAATTCACTGTTACCTCACCAGTGTGACAAAAGAACTTCAGTGCAGCACAGGCTTGCCCAATGCCTTGGCTGGTTGATTGCTGCCAGGGGTCTGCTGGGGCACCACAGCTCCTTGTCTGCCTGTGTTCCTTTTGGAAAGAAACAGGGGAGGGGAGGGGAGAAAACTTGGGAAAGGAAGGGAAACTTGGGAAAAGCAATGAAAGGAAATTCAGAAAAGGAAACTTGAGAAAGGTAATGAAACTTGGGAAAGGCAATGCAAGGAAGTTCAGAAAGGGAAATGAAAGGAAAGGAAACTTGGGAAAGACAATGAAAGGAAATTCGGAAAAGGAAACTTGGGAAAGACAAAGAAAGGAAATACAGAAAGGGAAATTTGGGAAATGAAAGACAAAGAATGAAAGGAAATTCAGAAAGGGAAATGAAAGGAAAGGAAACTTGGGAAAGACAAAGGAAATACAGAAAAGGAAACTTGGGCAAGGCAATGAAAGGAAATTCTGAAAGGGAAACTTGGGCAAGGCAATGAAAGGAAATTCAGAAAGGGAAAGGAAACTCGGGAAAAGAAGAGGGAAAGGAGAGCAGGGGAAGGAGTGTGTAGCTGCATCTTTTGTTTCAAGCTGGAAATTTAAAGCAGAGAATCAGAAACACTTGAAACTGAATAAACAGAAGAGAAGATCTTTTAAGCTGAAATTTCAGTCAGTGTAGCCTACAGCAGTGGGTTCTATCATAAAATTGCCTTCTTGTAGCAGTGGCAAAACCTGCAGAAGGTTGTTGTGTGGTTTCTTGTTTGAGCTGCTTTTCTGTGCTTTGATGGGAGTACTGAAGTCTTCTGTGGGTGGGTATCAGAGAGAGGTGAGGTAACTTTCTGCCTTATTTTTGCCTTAGGGGCAGTCAGTTCTAAACCTCAAATTTCTGTTGGTATCTGTAGGACTCTCAAATGACAGCTTTTAACATGCAGGGGATAAAAGAGACAAAGAGGCAGCTGATTCCAGGTCAAGGTCTTCAGAGCCAAGCCAAGTGTTGTTTTTTTGGTTGGTTTGTTTCTTTTGAACTCTAATGTTTTGGGTTTTCTTTTTAATGTTTAGTGAACAAGCTGAGGAGGATTGACTTCAGCACTGCTTCCTTACTGAAAATGGCTCCCACTGCAGAAGAAAGAAACATTATTCATGACCTATTCCTTAACACATTGGACACAAGGCAAGAAGGGGAGGGGTGGAGGATAACTGAAGGCTTACAAAGGAAGAAAGTAATGTGCCTTTTGAGTGGGTGTTTTGTAAAAAGGGTACACTTCTTATTCCCCCCCCCCATTTCAGCACTGAAATTCTGTGGCAATTTATTAGCAACATAGGTACAAACTTTCATGTTAAGAGCTGCAGCTCATAAAAAAGAGTCTCCTGTCCTTGAAGAGCTGTTGGAAGAGACTGTATGGAGAAAGAGCTTCTGAGCAAGCTGTTGAGAATAATGTTGAGGAAATAGGTTAATGACTTTTTTTTTTTCCTGTTAAGAATAATCTTGATGAAACAGGTTGATGATATTTAACCAAAGAAAGCAATGGAATGGTTTTGCAGCTGTGTGATTTTATAGGATATTAATATATTTAGAGAAACATTTTTGCACAGCTTGAAGAGTTTTCTGCCATGATACCCAGAAAGAAAAAAAAAAACCTGTGAGGGCAGGAATTGGTCATATTTTGGGCAGGTAACCTTGCAATATACTTAAATATAATACTTGGGGATGGGATAGTATCCAGAGAGACCTAAACAGGCTGGAGAAGAGGGCTGAGTAGAAGCTCATGAGGTTCAGTAAGGCAAAGTGCAAGGTCCTGCACCTAGGTTGAAGCGATCCCAGGTATCAATACAGGATGAGGGATGGTGAAATTGAGACCAGCCCTGCAGAAAAGGACTTGGGATGAGAAGCTGGACATGAGCCAACAATGTGCACTTGCAGCCCAGAAGGCCAATGGCATCCTGGGCTGCATCAAAAGCAGTGTGGCCAGCAGATGCAGAGAGATGATTCTGCCACTCTACTCTGCTGAGACCTTACCTGGAGTACTGCATCCAGCTCTGGAGCCCTCAATACAAGAGAGATGTGGACCTGCTGGAGTAGGTCCGGAAGAGTAGGGCCACCAAGATGATCAGGGGGCTGGAACACCTCTGCTATGAGGGCAGGCTGAGGGAGCTCTGTTACCTTGTGCATTTTTGACTTGCTGCATTGTGCTGCTGTGGGTTGTAAAGTTTGTTGTTTCTTCCAAAGGACAGTAAGTTTCCGGAGTCGCAAACTACCACCCAATTCAGTGTGGATGGAAGATGCAAAGCTAAAGGGCCTGCAGATCTGTCATCCTCAGGTATTTTGAAAAGTCTTAATGAGTGCCTTAAGGTTGAGGAAGGAAGATTTAGACTGGAGATGAGGAAAAAATTCTTTCCAGTGAGGGTGGTGAGACACTGGAACAGGTTGCCCAGGGAGGTCATGGATGCTGCCTCACTGGAGGTGTTCAAGGCCAGGTTCGATGAGGCTTTGAGTGACCTGTTCTAGTGGGAGGTGTCCCTGTCTGTGGCAGGCAGGTTGAAACTAGATGATCCCTTCCAACCTAAACCACTCTGTGAATCTATCCAATGAATCTACAGTGGCAAACCCCAGAATCTGTAGGGCTTGTTGAGAACACACTGGAACAGGTTGCCCAGAAAGGTCACGATGCCCTCTGCCTGGAGCTGTTCAAGGCCACTCCAGAGGAGGCCACAAAGATGCTGAGAGGGCTGCAGCACCTCTGTTATGAGGACAGGCTGAGAGAGTTGGAGCTCTTCAGCCTGGAGAAGAGAAGGCTTCCAGGAGACCTTACAGTAGCCTTCCAGTATCTGAAAGGGACCTACAGAAAGGCTGGGGAGGGACTATTCACAAGGTCTTGTAATGACAGGACAAGGAGGAATGGGTTTAAACTGACAGAGGGGAGATTTAAAGGGGATGTTAGGAGGAAATTGTTTGCAGTGAGGGTGGTGAGACACTGGCATAGTTTGCCCAGGAGGGTTGTGGCTGCTCCTTCCCTGGTGGTGTTCAAGACCAGGTTAGATGAGGCCTTGAGCGACCTGATCTAGTGGGAGGTGTCCCTGCCTATGGCACAGGGGGGTTGGAACTGGATGATCTTTAAAGTCCCTTCCAACCTAAACCACTCTGTGAATCTATCCAATGAATCCGCAGTGGCAAGCCCCAGAATCCCACAGGGCCTGTGGAGAACACACTGGAACAGGTTGCCAGGGAGGTCATGGATGTCCCCTGCCTGGAGGTGTTCAAGGCCAGGTTGGATGAGTCTTTGAGCAACCTGGTTTAGTGGGAAGTGTCCCTGCCCTATAACAGGGAGTTGGAACTGGCTGAGCTTTGAGGTCCCTTCCAACCTAAACCATTTTGTGATTTTTGAGGTCCCTCCCAGCCTAAACCACTCTCTTGAGTCTATGAATTACAGAAGCAGTTCCTCAGGAATTGTCTTACCAGACTTATTCGATCCATTATTTTCTCATAGTTCTGCAGTCCTTGCAATGTTTTCAGATCTTTGTTTCTTTTTCACTCTATTCTGTTACCTGTAAGGATTGCTAGTGCAAAAGATGAGATCATAGAATCATAGAATGGTTTAGGTTGGAAAAGACCTCAAAGATCANTGTCCTTAATGATGCTTTATGTATTGGGTTTAGGCTACCCCTCCTTGAGCTCAAAAAGCCCAATAAAGACTCAATTTAATTTGGAAGTAAAAAAGATACAAAACTTTAACAATAAATAGTTGATAAGGGGAGTTTTACAGAAGGTGGGGAAAAAAAAGTGGAACCAGAACACAGGGTATGGAGAATGAGGGGAGATACAGATGATAAAGGGAAAAGGGATCAAAATACACAAAGTGGAAATACAACCTGTGGAAGGCAATTGAGTCCAAACACTGGGATGGATGAGTTGATGGTGGATGACACAGGATGCAGGATTTTGGTGATGAAAAGCAGTTAGCTGGAGTTATAGAATCATAGAATGGTTTAGGTTGGAAGAGACCTCAAAGATCATCCAGTTCCAACCCCCCTGTGCCATAGGCAGGGACACCTCCCATTAGAACAGGACGCTCAAGACCTCATCCAGCCTGGCCTTGAACACCTCCAGGGAGGGAGCAGCCACAACCTCTCTGGGCAACCTGTTCCAGTGTCTCACCACCCTCACTGTGAAGAACTTCCTCCTAACATCCCATTTAAATCTTCCCTCTGCCAGTTTGAACCCATTCCTCCTCATCCTGTCATTACAAGACCTTGTGAACAGTCCCTCCCCAGCCTTCGTGTAGGCCCCTTCAGATACTGGAAGGTTGCAAAGTTCCAAAGAAAATGGTGGTATTCCTCCACGTGTTGGCTGGAGAGCACTTGGTGGTTTGGCAGCAGAACAGCAAGGAGTTGGGCAGGCAGGCAGGAGCAGAGAGAGGCCAACCTGTCCCTCTTTTTATAGCACTCCTGGGTGGGGAAGTGGGAGGGGGCTAAACATGACACCTGGGGCCAGGTCAGACCGCCCCCAGGGAGGAGACAGAAGGCTCCAGGTGGGCCTAACCCTTTGCACTTAATGACTCTCTTTTCTTGCCAGATTGTTAATTTTGTCTAAAGGAATCCCTCTGCAAAGTGGCCTCCTGGTTGCCAACCCAATTCTGAGGTTTTTCTTTATGTTGTCAAATGAATTTGATGAGCTTCTACTAAACAAAAGTTGCCTCAGCCACTTGGGCTTTTGCAGGTGCACTTCAGCAGTGCTTTTTTATTACACTCTGCTGCTGAGAGTGCTGTTGAGTGCTGGTGAGCTGACACACAGCCTGCAGCACAACAGCACTTTGGGTGTTGTTTCTGCACGCAGGAGAGGAACATCTTCAACAGGATCTTTGGGGGCTTCCTCATGAGAAAGGCTTTTGAGCTGGGCTGGGCAACTGCTTGCAGCTACGGGTGAGTTGTGGCAGATCTGCAGTGTTCATGTAGTGCAGAGCACTGTGCACACAGAGGTTGGGAAGCCAAGGTAAGCAGCCTGCAGTCTGGAGTAGACTTGATGGCCTGGAGTAGATGTGATGGTTTGGGAGTTACCCACCCCCCCCCACACACACAATGAATTCACCCAGACTAGACTCAGCCAGGTGGAAGTTAAGGAGTAAAGCTTTGTATTCTCAGCTTAGCACAAATTACAAGCAGATATTGACAACAGATTACAAATATTTAGAGCTTGATACAGAAATAGAGGAGTGAAAAGTAACACAGAAACACCGTGCCCCTCCCAGATATCAGAGTCCCCAGGAGGGGTTCCCAACCACCCTTCAGAAATACAGAAATAGAGGAGTGAAAAGTAACACAGAAACACCGTGCCCCTCCCAGATATCAGAGTCCCCAGGAGGGGTTCCCAACCACCCTTCAGAAATACAGAAATAGAGGAGTGAAAAGTAACACAGAAACACCGTGCCCCTCCCAGATATCAGAGTCCCCAGGAGGGGTTCCCAACCACCCTTCAGAAATACAGAAATAGAGGAGTGAAAAGTAACACAGAAACACAGTGCCCCTCCCAGATCTCAGAGTCCCCAAGAGGGGTTCCCAACCACCCTTCCACTTCTTTCCACGCTGCTTTCATATCCCAGAGTCTGCCTTATGTGCAAAGTGAGTTGGAAGAATCAGCCAGGGGGGTTAGAAGCAGAATTGATCAGTTGGGTTACACAGATCCAAACAGAAGCCAGGGAGAGAGGCAGACACCAGTAGACTCTGACAGACAGACCCAGATCGTCCTATCTGTGTTTATGTCCTTGCTTTTGTACACCTCAGCAAACCTGTGAGTGAAGTAGACATCACCACTGTTTGCTTTTCACAGCCTGTCCTCTAATTTTTCTCATTAAAATATTCCAATTAGCTTCAAACCAGCACAGTAGAACTGAGCCAGGTGTCTAGCAGGAGCTTGTACTCTCAATGCAAGTGCAAAACAGCCTCTGTGTTTATGGGCACTTGCTCCTTGGAGCTTGGTTTTTAAGCAAAATAGGAAATAAAGCTTTTTATTCTGTTTTCTCTTGCCAAGCTACTGACTTCTGAAGATAAATTTTCTTCCTAGCCCTGTACAAACAGACATTCCATCAAAGAAATTGAATGCTCACTTTCATTGTGTACACAAGGGGAAAGGTTTCTGAACTTCCTCTGGTGACTGCTTGTGCTTAGACTATATATGGCTGAAGTCATCACCCAATAAAGATCTGTGCCTGACAGAAAGCTTCAGGATGGTGCTTGGAAAACTGTTGTAAGCAATGATGGTTTGAAGATTGCCCAGCAAGTGCAAGCCCTCAAATGCACTAATGAGGCAATAATGGATCCATTTTCATGCATGAGAGAGGTTTTCTTCAGTTACTTTTCCCCTGGGTAATGACACAATTCTTTAGCACTTCTCGTGGGCTGTGTTTAAGGGGCAGGTTTCATTTTCTAGCAAACCCTTCATTGAAATGTTGGCACTGAAATGTTGGCACTCAAATGTTACATCTTTCTCCAGACATTCTCATCTGTCTTTTTCTTGTACAGGAGTTCCAGACCTTTTATCGTATCTGTCGATGATATCATGTTTCAGAAGCCAGTCGAGGTTGGATCATTATTGCTGCTTTCTGGGCAGGTAGGAGCTGACTTATTTCTGCCCAGGACAGAAGCTTTATCTTTGCTGTAGTCACTGTTAATTACTGCTAACAGCTGTGGTGGTACCTGGCCCCCCCC
>VWZI01010428.1:19016-31693 GCA_013396835.1 Psilopogon haemacephalus
AGCGCTCTGGCATATCTATGTTTGGGTTACATTGTTTTTTTCCTCAGTAGAGCTCTGGAGCACTCTGACTTATCCATATTTGGGTTACACCTCTTAAAACATTTTTTTTTCTTTCTCAGTAGAGCTCTGGAGCAGTCTGACTCATCTATATTTGGGTTACAACTCTTAAAACAATTTTTTTTTTCCTTTCTCAGTAGAGCTCTGAGAGAAGTACCCTCATTTGTTTTCCTCTCTCAGCCTATAGCCTCATTTTCTCACCCAAATCCTCCCATGAGTTCAAACCAGCACAGGAGCAGTGGGTTATGAGGGCACATAACCTTTGCTCTCAAACAGCCCAATGAAGCCTGCTACAGTTTTGCAGTGGCAGTGATAAGCTCTGGACTTGTTAACCCTTTTCCTCTTCCCTGTCTTAGGTCTGTTACACAGAGAACAACTACATCCAGGTGCGAGTACACAGCGAGGTTTACGACGCGGATACCAGGGAGCACCACACAACCAACATCTTCCACTTCACGTTTATATCCGAAAGTGAGGTCCCCCGGGTTGTCCCCAAAACTTATGGAGGCAAGTAGCCAACTGATGCACTGTTACCATAGCTCTGTGTCACAGAATCACAGAATGTTAAGGGTTGGAAGGGACCTCCAGAGGTCATCAAGTTCAACCCCTGTGTCAGGGCAGGAGCACTTAGAGTAGCTCACACAGGATCATTGCCTTCAGTGACAGAACTGAAGAATTCAAGGCAATAAATTCTGGAGTAGTTGCATGCTCTGTGGACTCCCAAGTTCACCCACTTAGCATGGTATGTACCTTAACCTTGGCTGTCATAGAATGTTAGTGGTTGGAAGAGACCTCCAAAGCTCATCCAGTCCAACCCCACTGCCAGAGCAGGAGAACCTAGAGCAGCTCACACAGGAACACATCCAGGTGGGTTTGGAATGCCTCCAGAGAAGCAGACTCCGCAACCTCTCTGGGCAGCCTGTTCCAGGGCTCTGGCACCCTCAGAGAGAAAAAGTTTTTCCTTCTGTTCATGTGGAACCTCCTCTGCACCAGCTTGTACATAGTGCCCCTTGTTCTTGGCTATTCCTGAGGGGAGCCTGGCTCTGTCCTGACACTGCCCTGCACATCTTTATCAACATGAATAAGGTCCCCCCTCAGCCCCAGCTCCCTCAGCCTGTCCTCAGCAGGGAGATGTTCCACTGCCTTCAGCATCTTTGTGGCTCTGGACCCTCTCAAGCAGTTCCCTGAGGTCATTCTTGAACTGAGGGGCCCAGAATGGGACACACTATTCCAATTGTGGCCTCCCCAGGGCAGAGTAGATGGGCAGGAGAACCTCTCTGTAGCTGCTAAGCACAGCCCTTGTAATCCATCCCCAGGATGCCGTTGGCCTTTGTGTGCACAGGGACACGTTGCCCTTTGTGTTGGGACATTGCTTATTCTAGGAGATGAGCTTTTGGCATTTGGCTGTGGCCTCCCCAGGGCAGAGTAGATGGGCAGAACCTCTCTGCATCTACTAAGCAGAGCCCTTGTAATCCACCCCAAGATGCTATTCACCTTTGTGTGCACAGGGACACGTTGCCCTTTGTGTTGGGACATTGCTTATTCTAGAGGTGAGCTTTTGGCATTTGACTGGGGCCACTCAACTGGCTGTGGCCTCTCCAGGGCAGAGTAGATGGGCAGAGAACCTGTCTGGAGCTGCTAAGCACAGCCCTTGTAATCCACCCCAAGATGCTATTGGCCTTTGTGTGCACAGAGACACATTGCCCTTTATGTTGGGACATTGCTCATTCTAGGAGATGAGCTTTTGGCATTTGATTGGGGCCACTTGACTGGCTGTGGCCTCCCCAGGGCAGAGTAGATGGGCAGGAGAACCTGTCTGGAGCTGCTAAGCACAGCCCTTGTGATCCATCTCCAGGATGCTGTTGGCCTTTGTGTGCACAGGGGCACATTGCCCTTTGTGTTGGGACATTGCTCGTTCTAGGAGGTGAGATTTTGGCATTTGACTCATTCCCCAGGATTTCCTCAGTTGTTTTATGCTTTGGTAACAGTGTGGGTTGCATCTGAAGCTTTAACCATTGTGTGCAGCTGCTGTGGCACTGCCATGAAGATGCTAATGTGTCTCTCTCTTGTCTCCACCTCCTTCCAGAGTCCATGTTGTACTTGGATGGGAAGCGACACTTCGCTGAAATCATGAAAGAGATCTGACACCATCTGAGTGCTGCACCAGCAGTGAAGCAGGACAGAGCTGACATCAGAGGTGGCTGACAGACAGGTGTTTCTAATTAAAAAAAAACCAACAAAACCAAACTCCCCAAACTCAAACAGCACAAGGAAAAGAAAAAAACCAAAACAAAAAACCAAACCAACCTTTTTAGTGCTTATATTTATGTCTTGGAATATATTTTACTTTGTTTGGTGTTCTGTGCTGCCAGGATTCATTGAAATCATAGAATGGTTTAGGTTGGAAGGGACCTCAAAGCTCAGCCAGTTCCAACCCCCCTGTGCCATAGGCAGGGACACCTCCCACTAGAACAGGACGCTCAAGACCTCATCCAACCTGGCCCTGAACACCTCCAGGGAGGGAGGAGCCACAACCTCCCTGGGCAACCTGTGCCAGTGTCTCACCACCCTCACTGCAAACAACTTTCTCCTACCATCCAGTTTAAATCTCCCCTCTGCCAGTTCAAACCCATTCCCCCTCGTCCTGTCATTACAAGACCTTGTGAACAGTCCCTCCCCAGCCCTCCTGTAGGCCTCCTTCAGATACTGGTAGGCTGCTATAAGGTCCCCTCGAAGCCTTCTCTTCTCCAGGCTGAAAAGTCCCAACTCTCTCAGCCTGTCCTCATAGCAGAGCTGCTCCATCCCTCTGATCATTTTCGTGGCCCTCCTCTGGAATCTCTCCAGCAGTTCCATGTCCTTGTGCTACTTACACATGACAAGGCTGAAAAAAAAGACAATCTCAAGCTTTAGATAGATTCTCTTTGTCTTCATTATGACCTTTGCTGTCTTGGTCACTGTCGATTTTCTTACCCCTAGAACCTCTTCTTTGTGTTTCCTTCAGGAGGGATGGAGCTTGTGCAATAGGTAGCTACAGAGAGATGAAACTTTTTCTCCTACATCCTTGTGTAAATGAAGTTTAAGGTAATCTTTGTTGTTGTTGGTGGTGGTTTTTTTCCTGAGAGGACATGTGCATAAACTCAGGACTTAACCAGTGTGTGCAAAATGTAAATCTTTGTCTTCTTTCAGAGACTTCATTATGACCTTTGCTGTCTTGGTCACTGTCAATTTTCTTTCCCCTAGAATCTCTTCTTTGTGTTTCCTTCAGGAGGGATGGAACTTGTGCAATAGGTAGCTACAGAGAGATGAAACTTTTTCTCCTACATCCTTGTGTCAATGAAGTTTAAGGTAATCTTTGTTGTTGTTTCTGGGTTTTTTCCCCCGATGAGGAGACATGCATAAACTCAGGAGTTAAGCAGTGTGTGCAAAATGCAAAGCAGCTGTTTCCTACCAGCAGGGATTTTCACAGGCCTGGGCAGCTTTTTTTGGATGGTTCCCTTGGGAGGAGACTGATTTTTGCAATGAAATGAGCTGGCTGCATGATCTCTTCTGGCATTATCATAGAATCACAGAATGGTTTAGGTTGGAAGAGACATCAAATATCATCCAGTTCCTACCCCCCTGTGCCACAAGCAGGGACACCTCCCACTAGATCAGGTTGCTCAAGGCCTCATCCAGCCTGGCCTTGAACACCTCCAGGGAGGGAGCAGCCACAACCTCCCTGGCCAACCTGTTCCAGTGCCTCACCACCCTCACTGTGAAGAATTTCTTCCTAACAGCCAGTTTCAATCTCCCCTTTGCCAATTTGAACCCATTCCCCCTCATCCTGTCATTACAAGACCTTGTGAACAGTCCCTCCCCAGCCCTCCTGTAGCCCCCTTCAGATACTGGAAGGTTGCTATAAGGTCTCCTGGAAGCCTTCTCCTCTCCAGGCTGCAAAGCCCCAACTCTTTCAGCCTGTCCTCATAGCAGAGCTGCTCCAGCCCTCTCATCATCTTCTTGGCCCTCCTCTGGACTGGCTCCAGCAGTTCCATATCCTTCTTGTGCTGGGGGCTCCAGAACTGCACACAGTACTGCAGATGGGGGTCTGACAATAGCAGAATAAAGGGGCAGAATCCCCTCCCTTGTCCTGGCCACACTTCTCTTAATGTAGCCAGCACATAGCTGCATTAAGAGGAGGAGCTAACCTAAAGATAAGGTGCCAAGATGAGAAACCAAACTGGAGCCATAAAATATATTGTTCTTCCCAGAGTGATTTCCCATTGGAATGGGCTGCCCAGGGAGGTGGTGGAGTCCCCATGCCTGGAGGTGTTCAAGAAAAGACTGGATGGAGCAGTTGGTACCATGCTCTAGTCAATTGAATAGGGCAGGGTGATAGGTTGGACTGGATGATCTTGGAGGTCTCTTCCAACCTGCTTGATTCTATTCCTATGCTATCAAAGCTCCCAGTAACTTGTGTGCCTCAGCAGTTACAGGAATGTAAGTAGAGTTCTACAGAATATGCATATGTATGGAAAAGATATAAAACATATATTGTGTGTGTGTATATATATCTATATATATGTATAGATATAAAATATATTGTTCTTCCCAGAGTGATTTCCCATTGGAATGGGCTGCCCAGGGAGGTGGTGGAGTCCCCATGCCTGGAGGTGTTCAAGAAAAGACTGGATGGAGCAGTTGGTACCATGCTCTAGTCAATTGAATAGGGCAGGGTGATAGGTTGGACTGGATGATCTTGGAGGTCTCTTCCAACCTGCTTGATTCTATTCCTATGCTATCAAAGCTCCCAGTAACTTGTGTGCCTCAGCAGTTACAGGAATGTAAGTAGAGTTCTACAGAATATGCATATGTATGGAAAAGATATAAAACATATATTGTGTGTGTGTATATATATCTATATATATGTATAGATATAAAATATATATAGTAATAACCCAAAAAAACCCATGGCACCATCCCTGGAGGTGTTTGCAGCCAGGCTGGCAGAGGCTGTGGGCAGCCTGATCTAGGGTAGGGTGTCCCTGGGCATGGCAGTGGGGGGGTTGGAACTAGCTGGTCCTTGTGGTCCCTTCCAACCCTTGACTGATTCTAAGCTTCTATATTTTATACTTCAGGAAGGTAACTTCCAAGTTGTTCCTTTCTCTGACAGTAGGCTTAATGTCTACTTGTTCCAGGGTTCTGAGTGATGCACACTGCTGTATTCCTTTCTAGGGGGGATAAAATTGTTCCCAGAGCTCAGAATGTCTGCACACAGTGATTAATTTTATATTGTGTTGTTAACTTAGTGACCATCCCATCGCTACGTTGAGTTGATCAACTACCCAAGGCAAAAAATACTTTTATTTCTAGTGGAGTTGTCTGTGGTTCTGTGGGGGGAAGTAAATGTTTCTGTGCCTGGAATACAGCACAGAAAGGAGGAGGAGGAAGCCTGTGGTAGCTGAATTCCCTCCCCTAACCCTCTCACTTGATGGTACAAGAGAATTCTGTGGGCTAGGTTGAGCACAGTGTCCAAAGAAGCACTTTGTTTGAAATGCTTTTTTAACTTTGTTTGAAAAATACAAATATTAAAATTATTTACTCAAAGCTTAACTCTTAAGAGCTGTTGGTAGCCTTTCTTCAACCATACACCATGGCCTTTGCAGCCACATCCTGCTGCAGAGCACTCTGAGAATCACAGAACTGTCAGGGTTGGAAGGGACCTCAAGGATCATAGAATCATAGAATGGTTTAGGTTGGAAGAGACGTCAAAGATCATCCAGTTCCAACCCCTCCCTGTGCCATAGGCAGGGACCCCTCCCACTAGATCAGGTTGCTCAAGACCTCATCCAGCCTGGCCTTGAACACCTTCAGGGAGGGAGCAGCCACAACCTCCCTGGCCAACCTGTGCCAGTGTCTCACCACCCTCACTGTGAAGAATTTCTTCCTAACATCCCGTTCAAATCTCCCCTCTGCCAATTTGAACCCATTCCCCCTCGTCCTGTTTCCTCAGCAGGGAGATGTTCTGCTGCCTTCAGCATCTTTGTGGCTCTGTGCTGAACTCTCTCAAGCAGTTACAAGTTCCTTTGTGACCTGGGTGGCTCAGAACTGGACACAGTATTCCAGCTGTGGCCTCCTCTGGGCAGAGCAAATGGACAAAGCAAAGCTTTAAACTCTTCTGGCCTGCTGGATAATCATGGCTTAGGTTGGAAGAGACCTCAAAGATCATCCTGTTCCAACCCCCCTGTGCCACAGGCAGGGACACCTCCCACTAGAACAGGTTGCTCGAGGCCTCGCCCATCCTGGCCTTGAACACATCCAGGGAGGGAGCAGCCACAACCTCCCCAGGCAACCTGTTCCAGTGTCTCATCACCCTCACTGTGAAGAATGATGCTGGTAGTTTTAGACTGATTTTGAATCTTTTTTTTTTTTGCCCTTGGTGGCTTTGCTGGAAGATCTCAAACCTCCCCCACCCCCCACATGCTGATTATTTTAGGAAAACCAAGCATCTGAACCAGACTTAAAGGGAAAAAACATCAATTTCTTCAGAATGCTCTCTGATGACTCAAGAGGTACCTGTGCTTCACAGGGGTTTAAGCAACAAGACCTCCAAGGGTCTCCTGCACTTGCATATTTAAGTCAAACTCACAAAACTAACAAAAATCAATGAAATTTTATTGGCCAAAAAAGAAAAAAGAAAAAAAAAAATCAAGTTGAATGTGACCTATGTAAATCAACGGGAGCAAGCCTCAGTTTAGCTTATCAAAATACTTCAGTTTTCCAGCTGGATCTGGAATTATCTGTGCAAGAAAAGAAAATGAAAAGGGTAAGTTAAAAAAAAAAAACAAAAATCAACCCCAAGCAACCCAAAGCCATGCAAACACAACAAGCTCTAAAACCCAAAGCCAAGCCAGAGGGAACACAGAGCAGTTTATTAGCTGCCTTAGCCTCAGGTTGCTATCTCTAAAGGTACCCAGCAGCAGCAGCAAAGATGTAAGTGATGGAGGGAAGAGAGAGTGCAGCCTACCAAAGGAAGAATGTTGAGAGCAGCTGTGCTGCTTGCCCCCAGGAGCAAGGCGTTGTAATAAAATCAGCATCTGGCAGCAAGAGCCTTTAAGAATTTACTTACAGTTCTTCCCTTGGCCACCACACTCTCATGGCTTCCTCTGGTTTGATCTAATTAAATCAAACACATTTAGAAGGCATGGCTGCATCTTCAGAGAAAGAGAATGCCTAGGACTTGTGCTGCAGCTCTTCAGCTCAGCATCCCAAGGCTGCTTTTTAGGGACTATATTAATGTGCTATTATTTAGTTAGGCAGAGCAGAAGTTTTCAGTGCTAAAATGTGTGTGTCAGGCCAGCTGGCTCCCTGTCATTTTACTGCCTTAGCAGCCAGCCTTGCCCATTAAGACAGTCCTCACCTAGCTTGAAAGGACTGCACCTCCCACCATGAGGAGAACCTGACGTGGAGTGGACCTGCCCCAGAGTGCAAGGGTGAGTTGTGTCTCCTGCATGGCATCAGATTGAAGCCAGGACCTGGGGATGATGGTGGGGCCAAGCCCCAGCCTCACTACCTGCTCTGCTCCACAAGCTCCAAACCCAGAGCAGTTTCCTGACCATGCAGCTGCTCTGTGAAGGTCTCAGCACCAAGAGCTGCTCAACAGGAGCAGGGCTGGCAGGGTGCCCCTGGAGGCTGCTGCAGGCAGCTCTTGCCTTGGAGCATAAAAGTGGTGGGAGAGCCTCAGGAAGAGCAGCTCTGCCCCACCTGACCTGGCTGCCTCCAGCCATCCTGGGAAGCCTTCACATCCAGCAAAGCAAGATGGTTTAACCTTCCACTGGTTTTACTCCCAACTACAACGCTCACTACACTGCTCAGAGGCTGCTGAGACCTGCTTTTTTGTTGAGGCAGCTCTTAAAACAATGCTCTGTCCTCACCAGATGGTTCAGAAGCAAGCCACATGCTCAAAGAAACGACAGTGACCTCATCTGAACTAAGGCAGCTCAGACCTCCAGTCAAAATGTCATTATGCTGCTGAGGCTTGCTCCCAGCCCAGAGAACACAAACTAATTCAGTGGGTGTTTATCTGAACCTGCTGGTCACATGCAGGCCAGCAGGAACAAAGGTTGAAGAGCTACGGCACAGCAAAGCAGTGCTCTCTGCTGGAGTGCTGATAGTGCCACGCTGCCTCTCTCACATACCACAGCAACCTCCCAGCCTGAACCTTCTCTTTTTGGGTAGGATCTGCAGTAAGGTTTGACAGAGCCAAAAATGTACATGGACAAATAAACTCGGATAGGACAGACATGAGAGTTTCCAACTTCCTCTCACCAAGTGTTACAAGTAAAAAATAAGTTCTTGATCATGAGAGTTTTGCTGCTTAAAGAGGTTTTTTTTTTCTTCCATACAGGGGGAGTTGGCAACAACTAACCTATGGCTAGTGTGAGGGAAATGAGCTCTGAATGAAATCAGCAGCAAGGAAATGAGGTCTGAAAGCAAGCCAAAAGCTGTGACTGTAACAATTTGAGTTCATTGGAAGCTGCAACAAAGATTTTTTTTTGTTTTGTTTTGTTTTTGTTTGGTTTGGCTTTAGTGGCAATGCTAACAGATTGTTTTTTGAGTGGTGCATGCATTTAAACAGCAACAGTGACTTACAGTTTCACTGCCAGGCTTCCAACCAGCAGGGCAAACTGGAAGGAGAAAAACAAAAGGACAAAGTTGGTAAAGGATTTATCTCAAACACACACACACACAAAGACACAGAGACACACACAGAGACTTTTGTGCAGTCACTATTCTCTTTCTGAATTTGCACAGCCATCAGGACATAACAGAGCTCTCAGCTGCTGGAAAAGAGGAGGCAAAACTACCACCTGGCACTTCTGAATGGAGCTAAAGCCAGCTGGCAGATGGTCACAAGTGGTGTTCCCCAGGGCTCGGTTTTGGAGCTGGTCTTAATTTATCAATTACCTGGCTGAGGGGATTCAGTGCACCCTCAGGAAGACTGCAGATGATTACTAAGCTGGACTGGAGTGTCCAGAGGGATCTGGACAGGTTAGATGGATGGGCCAAGGTCATTTCTATGAGGTTCAACAAGGCCAAGTGCTGGGTCCTGCAGCTGGGTGACAATATCCCCCAGGTAGCACTACAGGCTTGGAAAGCTGCCCAGTAGAAAAGGACCTGGGAGTGTTGGCTGACAGCCAGCTGAGTGTCACCCAGCAGTCTGCTCAGGTGGCCAAGAAGGACAATGGCATCCTAGCCCGGATCAGTAGTGTGGCCAGCAGGAGTAGGGAAGTGATTGTGCCCCTGTGCTTGCCACACTCCAAATGCTGTGCTCAGTTCTGGGCCCCTCACTACAAGAAGGACATTGAGTTGCAGGAGTGGGTCCAGAGAAGGGCAACAAAGGGGTAAAACAAAGGTGTTATGAGCAGCAGCTGAGGGAACTGGGGCTGTTCAGTCTGCAAAAAAAGGAGGCTGAGGGGAGAACTTGTTGCTCTCTACAACTACTTTAAAGAAGGTTGCAGTGAGGTGGGGCTCAGGCTCTTCCCCCTAATACCAAGTGACAGAAGGAAAGGATGGCCCCAAGTCACGCCAGGGGAGGTTGAGATTGGACAATAGGAAAAAAAATCTTTACTGAAATGACAGATTAGGCACTAGAACAGGGTGCCCAGGGAGATGCTGAAGTCACCATCCCTAGAGGAGGTGTTCAAAACCATGTAAAGATGGCACTTAGAATCATAGAATGGAAAGGACTTCAAAGCTCATCCAGTTCCAACTCCCTGCCATAGGCAGGGAAACCTCGCACTAGAACAGGTCACTCAACACCTCATCCAACCTGGCCTTCAACACCTCCAGGGATGGAGCATACACAGCCTCACAGCCTCCCTGGGCAACCTGTGCCAGTGTCTCACCACACTCACTGCAAAGAACTTCCTCCTAATATCCAGTTTCAATCTTCCCTCTGCCAGTTCAAACCCATTCCCCCTCGTCCTGTCATTACAAGACCTTGTGAACAGTCCCTCCTCAGCCCTCCTGTAGGCCCCTTTCAGATACTGGAAGGTTACTATAAGGTCTCCTGGAAGCCTTCTCTTCTCCAGGCTGAAAAGCCCCAACTCTCTCAGCCTGTCCTCATAGCAGAGCTGCTGCAGCCCTCTCAGCATCTTCGTGGCCCTCTTCTGGATTGGCTCCAACAGTTCCATGTCCTTCTTGTATTGGGACCTCCAGAACTGCACACAGTACTCCAGGTGGGGTGTGAGGAGAGCAGAGCAAAGGGGCAGAATCCCCTCCCTTGCCCTGCTGCCCACAGCTGCTCTTGCTGCAGCCCAGCATACAGTTGCTGTCTGGGCTGCACTCACACTGCAGCCTCATCTTCAGCTTTGCATCAGCCCAGACCCCCAGCTCCTGCTCCTCAGGGCTGCTCTCAGCCATTCCCCACCCAGCCTGCAGTTGTGCTTGGGATTGTACCCACCCAGGTGCAGGACCTTCCACTTGGCCTTGTTGAATGTCCTGAGGTTGGCCTGGGCACAGCTCTGCAGCCTGTGCAGGTCCCTCTGGATGGATCCCTGCCCTCTAATCAAGTCGACTGTGCCACTTAAGGACATGGCTTAATGGCCATGGTGGTGTTAGGTTGGTGGTTGGACTCTAACGGTCTCAGAGGGCTTTTCTGCCCTAAACAATTGTAGTATTCTGTGTTTTACTGCATTATTTCCTCCAAAAAGCTTCCAAATAGAGCTTCCATTCTGAGTAAAACACCAAAAAAGAGCACCTTCTCCATGCTTGTCTGTATACTGGAATGCTTGCACCAAACGAAGGGTTTCATCCACAGATCTGCCCACGGGGAGGTCGTTCATGGTGATCTGTCGGAGGATCCTCTTATCATCAACAATGAAAAGGCCTCTGTGAAAAGATTGGGTTTGTGTGTTAGGAAACAGGACTAATCACTGCACTCTTTCATGTCTCCTGGAGGAGAGGATTCTGAGCTCTGCAGACACCATACAATATACACCAACTAACCTATTATGCCTGGGGCAGCAGATGACAAGGGCCAAGGCAAGTTAAACACAACAAAGGGCAGCTCTCTGCAGAACGTAAGCTTGGTCAGGCCCTGCCAAACTATGTGGCAGATGCTGTTACAAGGACCCCAAAAGCCACTGATCAAGTTAATGGAAGAGTCCAAGGGAGGGCTACAAGGATGCTGAAGGGACTGGAGCACTGCCTGATGAGGAAAGGTTGAGAGCCCTGGGACTGGTTAGTCTGGAGAAGAGAAGGCTGAGAGGGGATCTGAGCAATGTCTCTCAATAACTGAAGGCTGGGGTCAGGAAGGAAGGGACAGGGACAGCCTCTGCTCACTTGTGCCCTGGCATAGCACTTGGTGAGGAGCTCAGAGTGTGCAAGAAGCAGCTACAAGAACCTGTCATCACTTTGCCAGCTCTGCTTCTGTTCTGCAATGGCCTTTTACTTATCTGTTGTCTATAATAGCAGCAAGAAAATCTTCAGTGTGAAAGTCAGAGAAGTGTTACACATAGTCAGAAGGAGTACTGCAAGGATGTGCAGGGCCCTGTCAGCATGGGGTCAGGAAGGTGCTGCTTAGCTAACCTCATCTCCTTGCATCCAGTTCTGGGCTCCCCAGTTCAGGAGGGACAGGGATCTACTGGAGAGAGTCCAAGGGAAGGCTACAAGGATGCTGAAGGGACTGGAGCACTGCCTGATGAGGAAAGGTTGAGAGCCCTGGGGCAGTCTGCAGAGAAGAAGGTTGAGAGGGCATCTGAGCAATGTCTATCAATAGCTGAAGGCTGGGAGTCAGGAAGGAAGGGACAGGGACAGCCTCTGCTCACTTGTGCCCTGGCATAGCACAGGAGGTAATGGATGGAAGCTGCAGCATAGAAAGTTCCACCCCAACATGAGGAAGAACTTCTTGACTGTAAGGGTCACAGATCCCTGGCACAGGCTGCCCAGAGAGGTTGTGGAGTCTCCTTCTCTGGAGATCTTCCAGCCCTGTGTGACCCATGCTGGATTCTCTGCTCCTGCTCTGGCAGGGAGGGTGGACTCAAAGATCTCCAGAGGCCCCTCCCAACCTCTAACATCCTGTGATGCTGCATCTCTTGAGGCCAATAGTTATTATCCTCAGCCTTGACTCCACTGGGACCTGGAAGATCCCTGAGTGCAGCTCTGAGGAGCTCTGCATGTTTGCTCTGCCCTAGGTAGCTGCTGCTGCTGCTTTCTGTTGAATAGGATTATTAAGCTGCCCCCTCTGCTCTGACTCACTGTGCCAATGTTTAGTCTCAGTGTGAATCCCCAGGTAAATTCTGCCCACAAAGACAAATGTCAAATGCTTCTTTAAAGCAGTAAAGAACATCCCAGGACAAAAAAAAAAATTCCCAAACCCAACCAACCCTGTAACCAAGTGAAATACCTAAGTGCATGCCCTTGATCTTCCAGATACACTCCATAATCCTTTGAAATTTGGTGTGTCAAATCTGAAAGAAGTGGAATCTTCAGAGGTCCAAGTCCTCCTTGTTTTCGAGGAGTATTAATCCTTGGAAGAAGAAAGAAGACAGAGATGTAATTCTAGTAAAGATGAATACTTCTGTTGTTGTTATTTTAAGTTGTTTTTTTTTTTTTTTGCTGAGATTTTTTTCAAGCACTAC
>VWZI01010429.1:0-19250 GCA_013396835.1 Psilopogon haemacephalus
AGGAACCTCTTAGATTGCTGGTGCTGTGCTGTGTTGTCATTCCAATAGATCTCAGGGTGGTTAAAGTCCCCCATGAGTACCAGGGCCTGTGAGTGTGAAGCTTCTCCTATTTGTTTGTAAAGGGCCTCATCTGCTTCACCTTCCTGATCAGGAGGTCTGTAGCAGACTCCTACTATGATGTCCCCTTCCCGTGCCTTCCCTTTAACCTTCACCCATATGCTCTCTGTTTTTGTGTTAGGTATTCCTAGGTTGAGCTCCATGGAATCCAGCTTATTACTGATGTAGAGGGCTACACCCCCTCCCCTTCTCCCCTGCCTGTCCCTCCTGAAGAGTCTGTACCCATCTATCCTTACGCTCCAGTCATGAGAACCATCCCACCATGTCTCAGTGATGCCAATGATATCATAAGCCTGAAGGCTTGCAAACATTTCTAATTCCTCCTGTTTGTTGCCCACGCTCCATGCGTTAGTGTAGAGGCATTTCAGTTGTGCCTCTATTGGTGCTGCCTTATTCACTGATTTTCTTTTATCCTATTTCTTGGGCACACATTCTGTTCTTTGAACATGCTTTTCCACAGCCAGTATATCTTGTCTATGCTCAGATATGTCTTTATCTACTTGCTTATCTCTACCCACATGAATTACCTCTGGATTTCCCCCCCTTGGCAGACAGAATGTGGATTAGATATGGCCTTCCCTGAGTGATTTCTGTTGCTGTGTGTGATGTTCATGTGCCCTGGCTGAGATGTAAATTTGAATCATAGATGGTTTGCTGTGTTTACACAGTGTTTGTAGTATATTCCCTTCCAGTTCTGATTTTAAATGATGCCAGATGGTTATCCATATCTAAGGGGCAGATGACAACAGGATAGGGCCAGAGTTTTTCAGTACCGCCCAGCGACAGGACAAGGGGTAAGAGACAGAAACTGAGACACAGGAAGTCCCCTGTGAACATGGGGTAATACTTCCTTACTGTGAGGGTGTGGACCAGGCTGCCCAGAGAGGTTGTGAAGGCTCGTCTTCTGGAGAAACTTAAAACCCGTCCTGATGCATTCCTGTGCAGCCTGATCTAGATGAACCTGCTTTAGCTGTGGGGTTCTGCTCGATGATCTCCACAGGTCACTTCAGACAGTTCCGTTTCTGAGAGTCGGAGTGAAATTAACCTTGTGATGACTGCCACCTTGTGGTGACTTCTGGGAACTCACCTAAGAGCCTGCGAAGCCTCTATGAAAACATCTGGCGATTAGGAAGAAATTCTTTACAGTGAGGGTGGTGAGAGGTTGGAACAGGTTACCCAGGGAGGTCGTGGGTGCCCCCTCCCTGGAGGTATTCAAGGCCAGGTTAGACAGAGCCTCGAGTAACCTGATCTAGTGGAAGCTGTCCCTGCCTGTGACTGGGAGGGGGGGGGTGTTGGAACTAGATGATCTTTAAGGTCCCTTCCAACTCAAACTAGTCTATGATTATATGACCTGCGTATGCAGTCACTTTACTTCTCTTTAGCCCTGCTGCCATGAACAGTCCCAAAGAAGCTGAAGTTCTGGTGCAGTGAAGCCTTGGTAGGGCTGCTACCTTATGCCTGTGGAAGAGCAGGGTGTGCTGGAAGCCTGACTTGGCTTCTCCTCTGTGGGAACTGCCTGCTCCTGTGGCAGCAGGCCATAAGGCCAGAAGAAGGGAAGTTGCGTCAGAGTGGCTGTTCTAGTATCTACTGTGAGAATGCCAAGTTCTCTTCACAGAAGTGATTGTTGGTTTGAGACTCTGTGTCCTTTCTTGTGAAGCTTATCCATAGCTGACTTCTATATAATGATGAGTTTTTTGTTTTTCATTAGGCACAAAAGTCCACCATATGGCAGGTTCGACACCTGCCACAGAACAGAGACATCTTTATGACAAGTGGAGGAGCTGGGAGCCTTCATCTCTGGAAATAGTAAGTGTGCACTCTCCAGCCTACCATAGGAGCAGTAAGAAACCAGCCATTTAATGTTCTGAGAAAGAATCCTCCTGCAAATTATGGGTGGGTTTCTATTTTTAACCTCAGACTATCCAGTTGAAATGCAGAAGAAAGGGTGATTTTAGTGTCAGTACTTGATCTGGAATCTTCAGTTAATCCTTAAGAATGTGACAACAGCACAGGTGAATTTTGCTCATGTCACTTTTCTTCACATAATCAAGATCTAATCATATGCTTGGTCAGCAAGGTGACAGATGGCAGAAAACAGGCTTAAAATTCTCACATGGTAGCAGTTATGTCTGAGGAGTATGTTGAAAGCCTGGCCTTGTAACGATTCTTACATTTATGTCTTCTATATTACATGTAAAAATAATGTAGTCCTCCTAAAAGCAGTGAAGTAGATGCTTTAAATTTCAGAGGGATAGCTGAGATGAAGTTTTCTTGCCTATGGCAAAATCCAAACAGAAAATGAAATGCCGTAGGAAAGAGGTGTCGAGATTCAAAACTGCCTGCCTCATTTTGTTTTTAGTATCTGTGCAGTGTGGATGTAGCTGGGTATAGTTAGTCATTATTTTTCAGAGGTTTATTTGCCTTACCTATAGAAAAGAGGCAACCCTTCTTTTAGAGAGGATAATGATGTGTTTGTGTTGGTAAATTCTAAGTGCATGGTGTGTTTTGTTTTCTTTTACTTTCCTTATTGGCAGTGAGTACCCAGCACAGCGCTCAAGGAAGGATTCTGCAGGAGCTGAGATGGGGGTGGCAGGTTCTGTCAGTCTCCTGCAGAATGTGACTCTGTCAACACAGCCCATCTCTAGCCTAGACTGGAGCCCTGACAAAAAGGGACTCTGTGTTTGTGGTGCCTTTGACCAAACCGTGAGGGTGCTGATAGTTACAAAGCTCAACAAAGTCTGAGAGCAGTACAGTCTGCAGGCTGTGAATATGGGAGGGCCCTCCTCTTTCTAATTTAATTTCTCTCTTACTAAAATTGGACTGAAGAAATAGAAACTAGATTTTTCTATTGAAAGTTCAGATATATGGAGTTAGAGTTGTTTGATTGTGCTGCAACCAGTTGAAGTCGCCTGGGCACAGCACTTTTACCTTCTAGAAATGTGAATTTAGAGTTACAATAAAATGTGCCTTTGTGTTAGAGTAACCTGTGATTTTAGCAATCACTTTACATTGTTTGTGTTCAGTTTAGTTACAGGGCAAATCTGTTCACCCTCATTAAACAGTTTGGCTTCTTTATATGTTGTCCATATATGTTCATGCGATGGGGACTGTGTTATACACCCTCACAGAAACTCTGTGTGTCACTGGATGTGTTGATGAGAACGTTTGTTAAAGTGACTTGGAATTGTTTAATACATTATAAAAAAATGCAGTGAATGCTGAAATATTCAGGTTTAATGGAGTAAGATTGTTGAAGAGCATATTGAAACTCTAGAGCAAAATGCACTGGCACATTATTTTAATTTGGTTTCCTAACATGATTTTATGTTCTGTTGTTTTTATATCTGTTTGCAACTTGGTATTCCACAAATAAAATTATACAGCCTTGTCTTAATATGAGCAAAGTCCCACTGTTCAGACATCCAGAGATTTGGGGGAGGAAGTTTCTTGTATAGGTTTACAGTGTACGGCATTTAGATTTTGCAGCAAAAAAACCACTAAAGCTTAACCTCCTCCATGAAGAGAACTTCACAAAGTACTGCCTTTGTTTTATTTTGTTGGGTTGGTTTTTTCAGTGTTTCTTCAAAACCCAATGTGAGAGAGTAGCTTTGTTACTGTAGTTTCACCTGAACATCTCTTTGTATTTCCTCTTATCCCCAGTGTGTTTCTTTTCACATTTTTACTTCTGTGTGCTGCTGCCGGTTCGTTTCAGCAGGCACATCCAGTTTCTATCCCCTCTCTTTGTGCATATGTGGTGGGGGCTTCCTTAATTTCAGTGAAGTCTAGTGGTTTAAAGGGTCACTTCTTTGGCTGTCATTAACTTTCAGCTGACTTGCATGTGCATATGCAGGCTTCAGGTAAAAGTATTTAACTATTTCTGATACTGGATTGCAATGAGAAGATGTTGGCTCTGTGCAGGGTAACGGCAGAAAAGCCTCCGTGTAGCCATCTGCGGAGCAGCTCAGTTTCTTCAGGCTTTGGAATGAGGAACTGGGATCTGACACATTCAAGTGTCATCTGTGTCACATCAAGCCTAACTCTGGGACTGCTCCTGACAACTAGAGGCCGCTTCATGGAGAGAGAGAGATGCTGAGGTGGGGACTTGGCTGTTGGAAGGCAGCAAAAGGGAAAAGGATCTGGGGGTCTTAGTGGATGGGAGGTTGACTATGATCCAGCAGTGTGGTCAGGAGGGCCAGTGCCATTCTGGGGTGTATTAGAAGGGCTGTGGTTAGCAGGTCGAGAGAGGTTCTCCTACCCCTCTACTCCGCCCTGCTGAGGCTGCATCTGGAATATTATGTCCAGTTCTGGGCTCCCCAGTTCAAGAAGGACATAGAACTGCTTGAGAGAGTCCAATGCAGAGCCACAAAAAATAATTAAGTGTGGCTGTTTGAGATAGATTTCTAGCTCAAACATAGAAAAAATTGGAGCAGAGAAACTTAGAAGTG
The DNA here is from genome assembly GCA_013396835.1 of Psilopogon haemacephalus. Lineage (NCBI taxonomy): Eukaryota > Metazoa > Chordata > Aves > Piciformes > Megalaimidae > Psilopogon > Psilopogon haemacephalus. The sequence continues at coordinate 4,563 of VWZI01010429.1, forward strand.
GAAGCTCTGCGTGGAGAGGTGAACACTCTAGGGATAGGCCATATAATAGCAACAATGGATAAGTTAATGTAATTTCATTGGAGCATCAAGCTTTATGCCTGGAACCACAGCTTGTATCTTACCCTCACTGCTGTTTAGGCTGCTGTTGCTGCTTTTGCTGCTTCGCTGACGCTTGACCCCTTCCCATCTTCCTTAAGGTTATTATTTTTCTGTAGTGGTTTATTCTCTTCATACTGTTATGTTTAGTTTAAACTATAAGAAATATAATTTTCCCTGACTTCCCAAAAATCTGTATTGTAGTGAGTTTATCGGGGGAGGGATCTGCTCTAACCCAGTACATTAAGGAAGTGTAGCATCTCTCTAATGAGGAGAGACTGAAGGAGTTGGGACTCTTTAGCTTGGAAAAGAGGAGACTGAGATGTGACCTCATTCTTGTTTACAAATATGTAAAGGGTGAGTAAATATGTAAAGAGGATGGAGCCAGGCTCTGCTCAGTGATGTCCAATGACAGGACAAGGGGCAGTGGGTGGAAGTTGAGGCACAGGCAGTTTCATGTAAACATGAGGAGGAATTTTTTTCCCTTTGAGGGTACAGAACCCTGAACAGGCTGCCCAGGTATTTATGGAGTCTCCCTCTCTGGAGATATTCAAGACCCATCTGACCGTGTTTCTGTGTGATCTGCTCTAGGTGATCCTGCTTTGCAGGGGAGTTGGACTGGATGATCTTTCAAGGTCTCTTCCAGCCCCTGACATTCTGTGATTCTGTGCTAGGGGTTGAAATGGTTAGGTATGAGTGCGAGATGGTATTTTGAAAATTAATATCATGTATTGATTTTGTTATTCAGAAACTCACTACCAAACATGATTTCTAATAATAATTGGTTCTTCGCACAGTCATGAAAACATTAAACATACAGAGGGAGATAAACAGGGAATCTGGAATACTTAAGAAACATAATTAGCAACAATATAACAAATATTAAACTTAAAACTGGAAAGAGATTCTTAGTTTCAGTTGTATCTCTTGCCCACCAGGGGACTTGAAAGGCTTCTTTCTGCTGCGAAGACAGAAGATATTTGGATTCACTTAAGAATTTGCAGAATTTTGCTCAGGATTTGCTAAGAGGCTTTTGAGTGTTTACTCAGAAAGTAGTCTCTCCTATTTCCAGGGCTGCATTATAGTATCAGACAGCACCCAAAGCATGTGGAGGGGTTGCTACCAGTGATTTCAAAGCCATTAGAGGCTTTGGAGTTTTCCCAGACTCTTTGTCAGGAAGCTGGGGGTCGGGCACAGTCTCTGACCTGGTTCCTCTTGACTCCCGATTCAGCAGAAGACGTGCAGAAGGGGCAGGCAGGGTGCAATGAGGCAGTAGCACAGAGCACACTGAGGCAAAAGCAGCAATGGCAGCAGCAGCCCATTCTGTTACCTGCTTCTCTCTTCTATCCTGCGGCCTTTGGACATAGATTAGCCAATTATAATGGCACTTTGCCAAGCTTGACCATATTAGGTGAAACCAGGGCTCTTGTTTTCCTTTCCCGCAGTTGCTTTCCCCAGCACAGAAGGAGGAGGAGCTGTGGAACATGTCTGGGCAAGCCAGGACATGTTCAGGCCTATTTTGGCCTATTTAGGCACACCACGAGAGGGATTTGTGTCTGTACCAGTTCTGCCACCAACTGGCGTCCAAGCAAGATGCAGGAGGAAGAGAAAAGTGCCAAATACTGGAGGTTAAGGTAGGGAAAGTGGCAGAAGAGGGAAGCCAGAGTGGTGTGAAAGCCAGAGACTACTGAAAGTAGAGGGGGAAGGTGGGCTGGAGGGAGAGGTGAGCTGTAGCAGGGTGACACTGAGGCTGGGATTAGATAGTGAGAGAGGGCAAACATGCAGATCTAGCACTGCAGTGTCCTTCACCTCCTGGGGAGCAGCTCTGAAGCCTTTGCCAAAGCTGTCCCTATGGTTTGCTAGTTCTCAGCTTCAGTAAGTGACATGGTAGGCAGGGTAAGGCAGGTCTGAATGTGCTGATGGATCCAAAATGGACCTTGCTATATTTCTATTCTCACCAGCTTCCCAAAATTTAGAAACATTGCCCCAGCTTGTGTTTGAAGAATTATTTTTGGGATAGCTGAATGACAACTTAAAAGGGAAATGGGATGCAAATATGCCAGTGCTTTGTCAGTCAGCTCTGGAGATCAGAAGGTGACAAGGTTTGTTCTGAGTGACTTACATTGAGATATTTCAGCTAAACACAAGTGGGATAAAATTGTTCTTACTAACTCCTGGGTATCTTAATTGATTACACCAGCTGAGGAAAAGGAGAGCAGAAGACTTTTCACAGGCTTTTAAGCCTTGTGAAGTGGAGAAATCATTAATGTCTGCATAGCAAAGTGGGGCCAGCAGGAACCCAGCCTATCTATGCAAATCCATGGCAGGATGAACTTCTATCAACAGGTCACTGATACTGAGCTCTAGCCCACCTTCAAATTTAGTCTCTTGTCTCCAGTTTACCAAGGGCCAACAGGGCTGAAAGCACAGTAATGAACAGTAACAAAGCTATTAAACTAGAACAGGCTGGCTTCCAGAAAAGCTGCCTTTACATTTGACTAGTTGGAACCCATTCCCCCTGTGAAGGAGGCATCTTCCTTGGTAATGGGAAGTGCCCCAGCATGGTCAGAACCATGGGGTTGCTTTGGTGAGGTTCCTAGTGCTGTGGGGCCAATGTCAAAGCTTCTAAGGCTGAAGCCAGAACATCAAGATCCCAGCAAGGGCTACTAAGGTCTGTTCCCGTCAGAAAGGTGCTGAGCTAACCTCTGCTGAAGATGGATGTGCATGTTCACTTTGGCTTGGCAACTAAATGACAGGTTATGCAGTATGTTAGATGCAGGTCTGCAAGTGTTCTGTCGAGGGATGTAGGCTAAATACTTGGTGTAGGCAAAGATGTATGAGACTCAGCTGCCTTCCTTAAACTCGATGGTTTGCTTTCATGTGTAATATTTAATACATGATTTTATTTTTTTTTTACACAATCCCATCTGCTTGTGTGCGTAGTAAAATGCTGAGAGCATGTTCTGAAATTATTTTAAATGCTGTCCCTCTTGGGGTGCATCCCAGCAGGAAGGAACAGGGGGAACTCCAGCTCTGCCAGCTGGGCTGCAGCTGGCTTCAAAAAGCTGCAGGTGCAGGATTCAAAGAAGCAATTCAAGTGCTTGGGCTAGAAGAGAGCCCTGAAGATGATCAGAGGGCTGAAGCACCTCTCCTTTAAGGACAGGCAGAGAGAGTTGGAGCTGTTCAACCTGGACAAGAGAAGACTCATGGGAAACATTACCAACTGCATGTCAGTATCTGAAGGGGACCTGTAGGAAGGCTGGGGAAGGACTGCTTAGGAAGGCTTGTAGCAAGAGGACAAAGGGCAACAGTTTGAAACTGGAGCAGAGCAGATTTAGACTGGACATCAGGAGGAATGAGAGTGTTGAGATACTAGACCAGGCTGCCTAGAGATGTGGTTGAGGCCCCATCCCTGGAGAGATTCAAAGTCAAACTTGATAGGGTCTAGAACAACCTGATCTAGTCCCTGCTCACTGGAGGGGGCTTGGACAGGATGACTTTTGCAGGTCTCTTCCAGCCCAGTGCTTTCTGTGATTCTGAGAGTCAAAAATGTGCTGTTCAGAGATGGCCTCCGTTAGCTTTGTGCTGTAAATAAAATAAGCTTGCTGAAAAATAGGCTAAGCGGTAGAAACTTGTGGAAATATGGTTTCTGTTTGTAACAGTGCTTCCGAGTCGAGCACAGAGAAGAAAAAGCTCTCCTGTGAGGGAGAACAAAGAACTCTGAGTGCAGGACTGGGCTCTTGCTGGTATTTTCACTGCATACTTAGCCTGCAGCAAAAATGTTCTCTCCTTATATGAACACCTGCAGAAAGACAGCTCCTAGTGAGCCCACATGATGGTAACAGAAATCAGGGCAAGAACTATCAAACAACACTTCTTAAAGCACCTGGGGTTTCCAGAAGATAAAATGTCTATTTCCTCTGGGTACTTCATTTGGAGATTGGTTTTATTGTTTTGGAAGCTAAGGAATTCATTTCACTCCTGAGTAGCTGGTTTCACAACAATGCATGATGGTCTGCAGAGAACTCAGATTGATGGAGCGGGACACATGGGAGTGGTTCTGCCCTTGGTGTTCGGCAAAGGTAAGCAAGCAGAATCTGTGTACCTAAAAAAAAAAAAAATAAAAAAGGTAGCTACTGGTTGGAGCAAAGAGCTGTTGGTGGTGCCTCTGCCATGCTGTGTCTCCTCAGCAGCTTGGAGTATTGCTTCTGCCAGGCCGAACAAGAAAACTTAAGCAGACCAAAAGCTGCCTGTGGCAGCCCAGCCTGCCCTATTTATAGTCCTTCCTCCTCTTGTTGAAGACTGGCACCTTGCCTCTGCAGCCTGGAGGCTGGCAAGCTAAAGCATGTTCTAAATAAAACCATCATGCAGCAGAGATGAAGTGCAGAGGGCCAAACCCTCTCTGACCCAGCACTGAGGAGCATTCTGGAAAACCCCTGCCTCCCCTGAGCCAGGGAATGAAATGTGCTGCTGAGTTTGATGGCTTTACCAGGTGCAACTACGCTTTAGAGATGTGTGTGCTTGGCAGCTGTTGCTGGTTTCCTGTGCAAACCATCCCTGTATGCTCATGGAAGAGAAAAATGTGTTTATGGTCATTCCTGCAGCCAGGATATCATAGAATCATAGAATCAGTCAGGGTTGGAAGGGACCACAAGGATCATCTAGTTCCAACCCCCCTGCCATGGGCACATCTTAACAGGTTGGGTGGCTGGTTTGGTTTTTAACAGGTGTTGCCTCAATCTCCAACTATTATTGCTGCATTTAGAGAATGATAACATTTGATAAGAGATTAATCCCTTTGCTGTGCCTCAGAGATGAGAGGGTTAAGGACACTGAGCTTACTTTTTAATAGATATGCCAGTTACAGAATCATGGCATAGTAGGGTTTGGAAGGGACCTCCAAAGATCGAGTTCAACTCCTCTGCCAGGGCAGGTCACACAGGAACGCATCCAGGTGGGTCTTGAAAGTCTCCAGGGAAGGAGAATCCACAACCTCTCCTCTCTGGGCAGCCTCCTCCAGTGCTTCATCACCCTTACAGTAAAGAAACTTTCTGATGTTGAGGTGGAACTTTTCCTGTGTTCCAGGTTTTCTATTGCCCCTTGTCGTATCACAGGACACCACTGAAGAGCCTGGTACCTTCTTCATGACACCCACCCTTCAGACATTTATTAACTTTAGTAAGATCTCCTCTCAGTGTTCTCTTTTCCAGCCTCAGCAGGACCAGGTCTCTTAGCCTTTCCACATCAGACAAATATTCTGGTGCCTTAATCATCCTCATAGCCTCTGTTGGATAATCTCTAGTGTATCCCTGTCCTTCTTGAAATGGGGAGCCCAGAACTGGACACAATACTCCAGATGTGGTATCACCAGGGCAGAGGAGAGGGGGTGGACAACCTCCCTTGACCTGCTGGTCACACTCTTAATGCTTCACAGGATACCACAGGCTTTCTTGGCTACAAGGGCACATTGCTGTCCTGTGAATAACTTTTTGCCCACCAGGATTCAAAGGTCTTTCTCCACAGAGCACTCACGAGCAATGATCACATCAGCTGTGATATATTTGAAACAAGAATCAGCAACAAAAGAGCCATGGCAGAAGAAAGCACTGAGGAGAAAATTAAGTAGCATGCCAGCATCTGAGAATTTACCCAATGAAGTCAGAACAGCTCATGTGTGAACTGCATTAGTTTATAATTGCTTATGGCTTGTGCCATCCAAGATAGCAGCTGTGATAGAAGGGCAGAGCTGGATCAGGGAATAAATGGCAAACCTGTAAGGCAGGCATGTGCCCTGGCCTTTTCACAACCTCTGATGCTGTTAGGGCCATTGTGGGAACTGGTACACAGAAGGAAGAGAGAGAATTAGGTAGGAAAAAGAGATCTGCTCTCAGTGATAGCTTCAGACATGGCAGATTGATCTTACCAATACAGTGTAGTTCATCTTCCCTAAATTATTGCCATCAAATATAGTCAATAGCAAATAGGGATTGTTTGGCTAAGTTGGCTGATTTATAAGTAAGATGCCACTAACTTGTGGCCTGCATATGCATCACTGTAATAAAACTGTCTGACTTTAAAGTTGGCATCGACAACCTGCCTGAAAATATTTTGATTTAGGTGTTGGTTTTTTTTTTTCTCAATTATTAAGCCTGCATTTTATTTCTCCTGATGCTGTTCCTGCTGTGTTTTTACTAGTGGGCACGCTGACCAGATGAGCTGCCAGAATGAATGCACAGATCAATCTCCAGAAAACCATCCGTATGTCTACAGTCTATTTTTTTAGACATGCATGGTATTTTGTAGCAGCAAGCACAAGGCCCAGTCCTTCAGGCAAGGGCAGCTGTGAACTTGGGCAGGAGCTGAGAGCAGAATCCTTCTGTGTGCAGTGTGAAGCACAGATGTGTAAATCTGCCAGGAAGGTTCCACCCAGAGCACAGCCTTGATGTGTGCTACAGCCTTGATCTGTGTAACTTGGCTAGAGCTGATTGGTGACTTGGTGATGTGGTCAGCTCCAGCCATGGCCCTAAAAGGTTTTAATTCCTTGCTGGCCTTTTTGAGAGGACCTGCTTCTTGCTACGCAGCCTGCCCTTGCAGTTGCACAGCACTGTCTGCAGAGGACACTGAAATGAGTAAGGAGGGCCAATGCCATTCTGGGATGGATTAGAAGGGCTGTGGGTAGTAGGTTGAGAGAGATTCTCCTCCCCCTCTACTCTGCCTTACTGAGGCTGCATCTGTGTCTACTTCTAGGCCTCCCATTTCAAGAAGGACATAGAACTGCAGGAGACAATTGACAGTGAGGAGGCAGAGAAGTTTTGCAGGACCCTGTAGCAAAGGGCATCACAGAATATTATCTCTTCCCTGTAATGCTCATCAGTATTACACTCTTCAGTACTACACTCTTCAGTACTTGATCTGGGCCAACTAGCAACTTGCCCAATGCCTTGCGGATGTGATTCAGGACTGTGGAGTGAGCAAGGGCTGTTCCTAATAAGCAGCCCTGTGGCAGCCCTGCTTCAGAGACCAGCTCAATTTAGCAGTGTGGTCAACAGCAGTGCAAATTTTTCTCTTAGCCAGAGAACAAGCTTATTGCTGTTTAGCTTAGTAGTGCAACTACAGCCTCTGGGACACATGTATCTGCTCCAGTTTACTTTCAAGAGATCTTTTTCCTTCCTGCCTGTACTCCCCTGACACCACAGTGTTAGTAAATCTTTAGTCATCAGCTGTGTCTGGTGATGTGCAGAGAGAGCTGAGCTGCAGAGCTGTGTGTAAGTTCCCTCCTCTGTTGAGCCTGACAGTAAAACCAGCCTGTACAGATTGGGATTCCCCTCCCAAATCAATGCCTTTTCCCTCGTCCCTATTCAAGAGACCACCTCTCAGGGTATTTTCTGATCAGAACAATACATCCTGACCTCTTTAAGCATGGCAATGAAGCTGTTTTCTCATCGCTGTATAAAGCCCATCAGTAACATAAATAAAACAAGCACAGGCAATCTCCCCTAGGTTATGAAACATTTAAGACATTCTCTGAAGATAGCGGATGTGTGGGTTGCAGAGTGGCAGTAAGGCCTGCAGAATTGCAGAGCAGTCAAGATCTGATGGGCCTTTTTGGTGTGTCAGTGATTCAGAAATAGTAGCTCAGCCTGCTTACCAGGCTGCATCGCATATATCTGTTGCCTGCTGTTTATCTGTTGAAGTTTTACCATTGAAACCGTTATTTCTTTCAATTAAATGAAGGGTTAAGTCCCTCAGGTCCCAGCTGCTTCCATTTCACAGAATCACAGAATGCATCAGGTTGGAAGGGATCCTCAAAGACCGTCTTGTTCAACCCCCCTGCAGTGAGCAGAGACATCTCCACCTAGATCAGGTCTTCTTGCAGACAGAGGCTGCTTTCATTAGACCCCACCACTGGCAATATTTCAGTTTCAGACTATACTGAGGATCTGATTTTCTTTGTGCAAATATTGCCATCAGCAGAGAAGTGCTGTTTTCTCACTTGGCACAGATGTGAATGACTACACATGGCACAAAGCCACATGGTTCTTAGTTGTAGATTTGCTGGGAGGCCTAACAGAGCTGAAGCCTCTTGGCCTTTTCCCTGTGTCACAGATCACAATGGAACCATGCACCTCTTCTACTGCAGTTGTAGCTGTTTCTGACTGGTTGTGCTGGGATGTTGCTCCAGCATGTTCTGCATGTCCACCAGAAATAATCCAACATTATAAACCTCCTCTGTGTACTAAAGGCTTTTTCCTCCTCTTCTCTTCATCTTTTGTCTTTTGCTGATTGTTTAAGATTTCTTCTCTTAATCATTTGCAGCTTAGAGTACTGTGGGGCTCAGGTGTTTAGGCAGTGCTGCAGCAACAATGAAAATAACAATAAAATGTAGGTGAAGCTAAAGAAATCTGTTCAGTTGCCTCCCATGCTAAACCTTTCATTTTCTGAGTCATCAATCTTCCTGTGCAGATGACAGAATCTCTCCTTCATGTTTCTTTCTGACACAGCTCAACCGGGCAGGACTTTGCAGCCTGTTCAGCAGATGGTGCTGCCTTGCTGAAATGTGCAGTGGCACAGGCCTGTGGCATCTTCCTATCTGGTAGTTTTCCCATTCTGACATTCACATTCCCATCCTCCCACATTCTGCTGCTGCACGGTATATCAGAACATAAGAGCAGCCACACTGGGTTAGACCAAAGAGCCTTCCCAGTCCTGTATCCTGCCTCTTCAGGGACCACATGCAGATAAATAAACATAAAAGACTCCCTGAAAAAAAAAGGACAACTGCAATCTGGTATTCTAGGTTTAATTTACTCCTAATGTTGACCTACACTTCCTGCTACAAGGAAGTTGGAGTATGAAATACATGGTTCTGCTGAGCTTATGCACAGAAGCTAATGAGTGAGAACAGTGGATTGCTAATGCATTTAGAAATAAACCTCAATTTCTGACACAGTTTACTTCCACAATCTTAGTGAGAGCTATTGAAAAACAAACAAACAAAACCCCTAACCAATAGATTTAGAACAGTATCGGAACAAACAGTCTACAGGTTGGTAGATTGTGTTCAGTTTATTTCTCCAGGTCCCACCTATAAATGCCTGTAACCTAATAGAGATATCTGCACTCAGCCAATAAAGCTTTGTATGGAAAGGAACCAGATATGCTGCCCAGCACTTCACTACATCCTGTAATTTAATCTGGTTGGCATGAGCACAAGCTCTTTTGATCTGTGCTAACTATCTTTATCTCAGTGTGGATCTCATCCTCCCTATCTGTTATGTTAAAAAAGCTTTAATGAGAGGGTTTAAACTAGTCTTATTGAATTATATTATTTTCCCTCCCTAAAAAAAGCTACATCAAGCTCAGTTTCCTTCTTGCCATGTACCTTGCCATCTGTATTTTGATTAAGAATGTTATGTTTTCAAAAGGGGAAAGAGTCTGTGTTTAGTAAGTTTAAAGCCATTCTAATTTAATTTGAGTGCAGAAAAAAAACCCCCAAAAAACAACAAAACATTTCCAGAACATTTTAACTGAAAGGTGAGTCTAAGTTCACCTGGGCTTAAGCTACCACATACTCAGTCCTCAAGTCCAGCAAACTGTGTCACACCATATTAACTTTTGGAGGTTACACTTCTTTTCCAGTATCTTAAGTGTCACTGCTACAGGTTTTTTTAGTTCCTGAAGAGGTGGGGGCATCTCTGTGGGTTAGCTTCAAGACTCTGTTCTCCTTCTTACCCTGCCTCATGGCTGGAGAACAAAACTGGCAGCCAGACATCTTAGGCTCTCTCTGTGGACCCACCATCCACCTTGCAGTAAATCTCTGTAAACTCTACTGCTGCCCTGCTTTCCCACTCCTGCATCCATCTGCTATCTGCACAGCAAGGACATGCTACCATAAACATGTCACTGAGCCTGGTAGCTGCCTCTAACTGTCTTTTTGCAAGTATTTGTCTTCCGATATGTCAAAGGAAGCATCAAGTACTCACCTGTTTTACACTGAGTGCCCAGTGAACCAGTGGCCAGTTGGCAAGCAGGTACTGGTGAGATGGGTGTTTCTGCTTCAGTTTACTTCTCTGCACCTTCTGCTGGTAGCTTGCCAGCCTGCCAAAAAATCAGAGTGCAAATTCTTTAGATAATATCGCACAGAACCAGGCCTCACAACCATTAAATGCCTACCCCAGAAGTAGCTAAGGTGGCTGAGGCTCTTCAAACCCAAGCGTGCTACACATACTAACATTTCCCAAACGGGTCTGCCCTGGTGAGGCCACCTCTGAAATACTATGTCCAGTTCTGGGCTCCCCAGTTCAAGAAGGAGAGGGACTTGTTGGAGTGGGTACAGAAAAGGGCTACAGAGATGATTAGGGGACTGGAACATCTCCCTTATGAGGAAAGACTGAGAGAGTTGGGGCCTTTTAGCCTGGAAAAGAGAAGACTGAGGGGGAATCTCATCAATGCTTATAAATACTTAAAGGGTGGGTGTCAGGAGGATGGGGCCAGGCTTTTTCAGTGGTGCCTAGTGACAGTACAAGGGATAAAGGACACAAATATAAGAAGTTCCATCTAAACATGAGGAGGAACTTTTTCAATATAAGAGTGGTGGAGCACTGGAACAGGCTGCCCAGAGAAGTGGTGGAGTATCCATCTCTGGAGACATTCAAAGCCTGCCTGGATGTGTTCCTGCATGCCCTTCTTCAGGTGAACCTGCCTTGGGAAGGGGTCAGATTCAATGATCTCCAGAGGTCCCTTCCAACTCCTACTAGTCTGTGATCGTGTGTGGTCTCCCAAACTGGTCTGCTTGCCCTTACTTGGGATTTTAAAAGGCACCAATTCATGCTCTGCTTTTTAATGACTTTGGCCACAAGTGGACTTCAAACAAGCTAGGCCAGGACCTGTTGTGAAGTAGTCTGCAGTTCAGGTCACCCAGGTATGAATGAACTCCTGAAGCAGTTTAAAATGTGATATTGCACAAGTTTAGATGAATGTGTTTTAAACACAACCTCCGGACTGCAAACACAAAATACCTAAGTTGAGCTTCAACTCAGCATGGCTGTGCTCTGGCTGACTGAATTTCATGTAAATCAGCGTCGGTTTAGCATTTTCAGCATGGTTGCTGAACCTCTAGGGATTTGAGAGAGAAACTCAATAAGAGAAACTGTCCTGCATGTTTAGATGTATGGGCTTTCCAGTAATTGCTAGAAAGGGCTTTTGCTGGACACATGATAAAAGTGTCTGCTTAGAAAGGTTGAATTATTTAATGAAGTATCTCTGCTGCTCTCATTAAGATGCACCTTAAAAGGCCAAAAAGAGCAATTAGTGTCAGAAGCAGCAGGACATGCAGAGAAAGCAATTTCTGTTGCTTTATTTTCTCCCTCAGGATGACTATAGATGCTTATTTCAACCACTTTTTGCACTGATTTTAGCATCTGTTTGTTTTTTGGTTTTTCTTTTATCCTGTCGATGATTTCTAAACCCTTTTGTTACAAGTAGCTTCTAGCATCCTTCTTTGTACTTCTACCAGATTAACAGAAGAAGACTCTAGGCTATTTTAAAATTGATCTTCTGTGTGAGCTTTCCAAATGGCTTTGTTTCTGAGAGCTGGATTTGCCACAGCTGGTCTGTAGGTCAGGCTGTGGTGCTTTGCCTGACCCAGGCTGAGGTGAAGATGGCAGGATTTGGCCTCCATGCATGCTCCACAAAGAACATTGACTCTGCATGAATCAATACAGAGTATGTACAATGACTGAGATACATCATAATAAAGGAGTAATTACGTTAAAGAGACCTGTCACTTCGACTGCTTTGGAGAAAATATTCAGGATTGTTTTCTGTTGTTTAGAGGATCGTGGAGAAAAATCAGTAATCATTCATAGGGGTCTCAAATGAAATGGCTTCCATTAAGTATTGCCTGGCAGAGTAGCATTTCTTGGATAGATTTCTTTATAGATATCCATATATAAAATAATAATACATTTTCAGAGCGGCACCAGCGTAAAACAACTGAATCATATGAGCTGTATCTCAGTCAGGTTTTGTCTGGGATAAATGTAAATCCTTAACTCCTCACTTGCTGCTTTTGCAAACCAACCAAGCAACATAGGCATTTTAAGCAGAAAACAAATGCTTAGATACCTAGTACTTGTCTGAGGGAACCACTCCAAGAAATTCCAAGACTTAAGGCACTCGATGTAGGAACTCCACTTAATGGAATGACAAATGCACATTTTGTAGCAGTTTGGAGCCAGTAGCAAATCTATAGCAAGTATCAACCACTGGAAGGAGACAGAGAGCCACAGTGTAGGATCAGGAAATGCTCTTGACTACAAGCTGTGCTGCATTAATGCTAGATGTGGTTACAATCTTCTACAAACAGAGATGGCTGAATCTTAACATTGATCAGCGTGTGTTGCATTTTCCTTTCATCTCGTAATTGAAACAAAATATTTGGTTTAGGAAATAAGATTCTGGCAGAAACGTCTACCTAACATTTGGTAAATCAATTAGTCTATCAGTCAGCTTCCCTCTCTGTAGTTCCCAACCTGTGACACGTGAATACTGAAGTAAGAATGAGCTAAACATATGTCAAGTGTTCTGAGGTCCTTGTGGGCACTTGGTGCACTGGAAATGCAAAGTATGGTTTCATTTTGGAATGTAGGTCTTGCTATTTCTCTGCTACCTCTCAAGCTGTTACGTTTCTAATTTTTAAATTTAATGTAATTTAATTTTAAAATGTCTTCTAAGTTGCCCTTTACCTACAGTGTGTAATTCTATATTTGTACTTGCAAAATTGACCAAGATAAAGTAATTTAGGAGGTAGTTTTTGAAAGTAAGAAATTGTTACTAAAAAGGCAAAATATATATACATATATATGTACAGTGCATAATTCTGTATTTGTACTAGTAAAACTGACCAAGATAAATAATTTAGACTGCTTTTTTGAATTTAAGAAATGGTTATGGAAAAAAAAGCAGTGAAATGTGGTATCATTAGCAGACAGCAGGGGTACCATTTTCTGTCCAAGATGTTATATCTGTCTGTACAGCCCACGTACAGCTGAAGGGCTCTTAAAGAATCCTTGTGTTTGCTGCTTTTATAAATACTCTGTTAGGAAAAAAAAAAAACCAAAACTGTATTGCTTTTGCAGACATTTTTTGCTGAAACTGAAAACCTAAACCTCTAAATCTCCTGGAGGAAAAGGAGATAAACAATTAACTTCTCCATCTTAAGATCTTTAGATATGCTTCCAACAGGGAGCAGGGGAAAAGACTCTTACTTGCATTTCATACTTATTTAGACACATGTAAGTCAACATATTAACAGTAACCTCACTTTTGCAGTATTTTAAATGGCACTAAAGGCAGAGAAATGCCCTGAAGCTGGGTAAGGCCCCCAGACTTCCATTCCTGTTCCCATTGTGAATACACTTTCCCACTTTCCCCAGCCTTGACCTCATCCTTCTACAGACTGGACCTGGTTTTCTCTTTCTCTAGAAACCCCGATGCTGAGTAAGCCAGCTCAGCACATTCCCTTCAGGCAACCAGCCATAACTTAATCAGCCACATACATTCCTGCTAACCTGTCGTTGAGAACAAGCCCTCCTCAGCTACACTGAAGGATTCCAGTGATCCGATCTTAATGCGCCCTGGAGGGGATAGGCTGCAGACTTGAGTTACAGTAAGCTTCAGATAAGATTGCGACCAGAAATGAGGTGAAAGAGGTATTTGGCCAGTAATGCCAATGCTTTTCATGCAGATACAGGCTTCTTTTAGCACTTATCAGAAGGTACACTGTGTCAGTTATAGGTCTTATCTCTGGAAGCCACAGATGTGTTTGTACAATTTTCCACTCAGCAAGGGAAGTACTAATTCTGCATTTTGAACCCAGATTTGCTGAATTCTTGAGGACAAAAAGTGGCAGTTACAACCTGCAATACAATTAGGAACCAACCCTTACTGAAGGGTAAGTTGAAGATGATCCTTGTGGTCCCTTCCAACCCTGACTGATTCTATGATGCTGTGTATCAGAAGGGTGGAGCCAGACCCTCATCAGTGGTGTCCAGTGTCAGGGCAAGGGGCAACGGACACAAATTTGAGCATAAGAGGTTCCATGTAAGGAATAAATCCTTGTCTTTGAGGGTGCCACAGCACTGGGACAGGTGCCCAGAGAAGGTTGTGGAGTCTTCATCTCTGGGAGACACCCCAAAGCCGTCTGGACGTGTTCCTGTGCGATTTACTCTGGGGGAGCCTGCCTAGCTGGGAGGTTGGACTAGATTGCCTTCATAGGTCGCTTCCAACTACTGCCATGTTGTGAACCTCGGGCAGGAACAGCATATCCCCTGGGACACCTCCGTGTAAACAAAGCATCTCCGGCGCTTAGCGCCCACCTCGAAAAAGTTTGCGCCTCCTCTTTTTTTCCAGGAGCCAACTGGGAGCGTTTGGTTAAAGCCGGAGGGACGCCCCGGCTGTTTCCTTTCTCCACCCCCAAGAGCTGGTTGCCGGGAAGCAAGGCGGGCCCGATTCTTCTCCCGTGAGGAGAAGCGGCAGCGTTGGGCTGCCAGCCGCTCCCCATAACCACCACCCGCCCCACGGCCGCTGCGA
>VWZI01010429.1:19759-42422 GCA_013396835.1 Psilopogon haemacephalus
CTCTGCGAGCCACCTTCCTGCTCCCCATAACCACCACCCGCGGCCTCTGGGAGCCACCTTCCTGCTCCCCATAACCACCACCCGCGCTCTCTGCGAGCCACCTTCCTGCTCCCCATAACCACCACCCGCGGCCTCTGCGAGCCACCTTCCTGCTCCCCCTAACCACCACCCGCGGTCTCTGCGAGCCACCTTCCTGCTCCCCATAACCACCACCCGCCCCCACCCCCCTACACCGCCCCAGGAGCCCCGCGCGTGCGCCCAGCGCCCCCGGAACTGACGTCACCGCGGCGCGCCGGCGCAGTCCCGGCCCCCTCCTGAGTCTGGTGGCGGCGCGGCCCTTAGGGCTCGGCCGCGGGTGCGCAGGTAAGAGCGTGTCCCTCCCCCTCTCCTGAGGGCTCTCAGAGCCGGCGGGATAGAGAGATGAGGACCTGGCGTGGTGTAGGGGCTTGTCAGGTTGCGGTTTAGGGCGTTGTAAAAGGGGGAGCCCTATCGTCGGGAGACAGGGCCTCTGGTGGCGGCTCACAGGTGGGTTGTGACGACCCCTTAGGGTTCCAGTCTGTTTAGAAGTGGAGGTGAGGCTGGCCGAAAAGGTCAGTGTCAGACTCCGGCTGTGTACTGTAAGCAGTAGTCCTGTGTGGGCCTTCGGGGGTACATCCAGCTCCCTGAGAAAGTCTTGTGACCGAAAGCATTGGGTTCGGGTGCTAAGAACCACTGAATGGTTTGAGTTGGAGGCGATCTTTAAAGGTCTAGTCTAGCCCTGCTGCAGTCAGCAGGGACCTGCAGCTAGAGGCGGCTGCTGTACAACCTGACCTGAAACATTTCTCGGAATGGATGAGGCTTCTACCACCTCTTTGGACAGCCTTGGTCAGTGTAGGACCACCGTCTCTGTAAAAAATGTCTTTCTTATCTCTAGTCGAAATCCATTTATCATAAGAAGTCCTAGTCCACCTGGATGCGTTCCTGTGTGATCTGGCATAGGTGATCCTGCTCTGGCAGGATGGTTGGACTTGATGATCTTTTGAGGTCCCTTCCAGCCCCTGACATTCTTGATTCTAGGAATTTTTAAAAGTGATTACCTCTTATCTTGCCATAACAGGCCCTGCTAAAAAGCCTATCCCCATCTTTCTTATAGACCTCCTTTAAAATCTCATTTTGCTTTGTCTAAAGAATCAGGACAGTGCTTTCTCTTCCACAAAGAGGTGCTGGAACAGAAGATTTTGTTTCTAAATTGTTGGGAAGCCCTTGGTTGGTGTGAATATCTATTTCACCTGGTATGCATATGAGCAGGGAACCTCTGTGTGTGGCCAAAGAGCTGAACTAGAGTTCCAGGAGAGCTCTGAGTCCCTGTCCCAGATGTGTGGACACACTTCTGTAACTTTCTAGAACTGAGGATGGGGTTGTGTGGGGTAACTCTTTTGTAAGTGAGCATAAGCACAGTTGAATTCGTGACTTGTGTAGTTGCCCATGAAAAAGAGAGTTTTCACTTGGAGTCCTATCTTGAAAAGAGTTGTACTCAGGCTATATTTGGGCAGTGAACAGTGTACATTCCTATTAAAAGTCAGGCAAACATTGTTGTAACTGAAGAAACCTGGAGAACTTGGTAATTGTTGTAATATGCAGCCTGCACATCCAGGCCATGGCTAAAATAGTTCTACAACACACTTTTCCTGTAACAGAAAGGCAGGGAATACTTAAAATTACTAAGCTAAGGTGCTTATAATGAAGTTGATTTTGTTATGTTTCTCTGATGTTGCTGCAAAGGTGAGGATGTCCCCTTTCTTATGCTTTTTCACAGCTTTCTGCAGCAACTTAGAAGGGGCTTTGCCTTGCAAATTGCGCCTCAGGTTATGCTAACGAAAAGGCCTCATTTCTGAGACAAAAAAATGGAAAGACTTGATTGTAAAATAAAAAAATTGAAAGGTGTCTGGCTCACTTTGGGGTTCAAAACACAAGTGGGAACACATGGGTGTTGCTAATTGAATGGCAGGATGGCTCTTGCTAAAGGATTAAAAAAAGCACTTAACCTAAAGTTATAGCCTAGAACGAGAGAGGCTGGGAAGCGATTGTTAGAGTTCTTAGGCTTCCCTTCAAACATGTGGTGCAGCAGTCACACGGACCTTTCTGACTACTTTGTTTGCTCTTTGAAGTGGTTTAACATTATTTTGATCAGTTCTTCATCTGTTTGCTGTTGGTCTGCATTTCATATGGACTGCCTGCCTTCAGTGAAGCTGTTTGTTTGCTGTTAATGGCAGCAGTAGGATATTGTAGGGTGTGTATGGAATGGAATGGTGAACTGAGAAAGTTCCTTTAAACACATAAAGAATGCATTGGAATGGTGCTGGTCACCACAGCTCCTGGTAATAGAAGTGGCACAAAAAGAAGAAAAAGAGGCAATTGATTGAGGAGTAACAATGAGAGTGAAGCTTGATATCGTTAACTGTAGAGATGATGCCAAGGGAATGTGATAAGAGACTGTGAAAGCTTTGAGGCCGCAGACTGTATTCACTTTGTCTGAGCTCTCTGCTTGCTGTAACTCTCTGGCTGGTCTCCATTCTTTCTGCAGGCTTGCTTGTGGTATAACACCACTTTTGGTTACCTCTTTGTGTGACCATGTTCCGCATGCACACTGTTCTGCACAAATTCTATTCTCCTGTGCTAGGAAGTCGCTTCAATTCTTTTGACTTCTTATGTTCTCCCTAGTTTTTTGTTGTCTCTTTTGTGTCAGGCTGTGATTATTGCCATGCTCTCTCTTCCTGTGCTAGGCCAGAGTGCATCTGTGTTCTCCGTCCTACAAGGCTTTATTTAATCTGTCTCAATCCCTGTGAAAACTCCACCTCCTCAGATTAAATGATTTCCTCTATTATTCCATCACTTCTGTGATGTTGCACATCCCTTTGCTGATAGTAGTTGGTCTTCTTTTTGTCAGGTTATCAGCCCTTAAATTCTGTTTAGCGAAAAGATCTTAAATTCTATTGAGGGTTAAAAAACAGATTCCCCTATTCCTGGTGGTTTTTTTTTTGTTTTGTTTTTTGTTTTTGTTTGTTTGTTTGTTTAGAACACAACATCCCACAGTTACTGTGCTGTGTTCAATTGAAAAAGAGTAAATATGCTTTTAATAGTTGAACACAGTTTTGTTAGCACATAATGAACAGCCAAAAATAGGTTGGGATTGCTGTTCTAAACTGCGAGAGAAAGGCTGTGCATGAAGTGCAAATACAGGAAATGGACTTTTGATAAAAGGAAGTACTTTGTCACATGTCGTGGAACTAGTGGCTAAAGGAAATAAAAGAAGCCAGCAGTTGAAAGGATTGAAAAGCCTTCTTGGCTTTAATTCTGGATGTTCGTGGTGCTGATACCAGTGGAGAGGTAGTAAACCTAGGGCATGAAGGAACTGGAGGCAGATCTAGTTCTTGTTCACTGCAGATTTGTTAGTAGGGTGGAAGTATTCAGTATTGATTGCTGTCATTAACAAAACCCTGCTGTGTGTGAATGGTTTTGTGCTAGCAGATTGTATTTTGCTATACAAGAAAGACTTGCTAAGTTCAGTTCAACTGAAAGTTTTGATGTTTTACAGACCAGTTTAGATGTGCAAGTTCCCCATCACCACTTTAGTGTCCCAGTCTTTAACTGAGCTATGGTAGCATAGTCTTAGTGTTACAGCTTTTATGAAAACATCTCCCTAGGAAGTGTTTTGGACATACATCCATCAGTAAATACTAAGCTTTCTTTAGGTATCTACAGGTGGGAGCTGAGCAACAGCCAGGCTGTATTGGCTTTGTTCAGAAGAGGAGATGACTATGCCATAAAACATGGAAAGTAGGTCAGCTGAGAGTAAAAATGTTGTATGAATCGTGCAGGTTTAGTGTAGAATTGGTTTGTTGGATACAGATGAGACTGTAGTGAGTGTGGGTTGTTTAAGCCAAGCTGAGATAACCGATTTTCTCATGTGATATCCACCATGGACTGAGTGTAAGTAAGCATCAAACAATATTATTCCTTCTCTTTTGAGACATCAGGATAAACTTCTCCCAAGCAGCAAATGACAGGACGAGAAGAATCAGCTTGAAATTGTGCCAGGGGAGGGTTAGAGTTGGACATTAGGAAAAATTTCTTCACTGAAAGGGTTGTGAAGCCCTGGAACAGGCTGCTCAGGAAAGTGATGGAATCACCCCTGGAGGTATTTAAAAGCCATGCAGATGTGGTGCTGAGGAGCATGGTTTAGCAGCTGTCTTGGTAGTATTGGGTTAATGTATGGAGTTGATGATCTTAAAGGTTTTTTTCTAGCCTCACAAGTCTGAAGTGAATTGCAATATAAAGCAGAACAAAAGGTGCTGGATTCCTTTTGTCTTCTGTTTGCATGTCAGAAAACAGACCATGTATCTTGATCTGGCAGTTTTAATTCTAGTTGAAAACTATGTGCAATCTTTAATTCTGCCTTTTTGAGTTTCCTATTGCCATGTTTATTGCAACATGTTGATATATGCATTGCTTTCACTGTGCATCTTCAGAATCTCTTGGAGGTATCCCAGGGCCTAATTAGAATCTGTCTCTAAGACCAGCTGGCAATTATTTTATGTTAAAGCACCAATTACATTTAATGACAGTTAATAAAACCTACCTGGAAATTGTCTGCAGTTTTCCTTTTTTTCCTTACCTTTGTATACCAGTCATGGGTGTGCTTTTCTTGCAAGGAGTCTACAGATCTTCCTATCATTCTCTTGAAAGATAAATCTGGAGATGGATGATTTCTGTATCGTACACAGTCACCTGTATTTTGTTTGCTTGTATTTAAACTTCCTTAAAACAAGATTTAATTCAGCTGGATCTTAGAGCAATAGCTGCATTAGTACCCAGGTAAACTGCTTCTGACTGTCAGCTGGTTTAGTCTTCTATGCAGTCCACAGAAATTGTCATCTCTTCCTTGCCTTGCTCTTTTCATATTTGTGTATTCTATGTGGTTGATACTGCTTGATACTTTCCTTCTTTTGGCAGGTTGAGTGTATTACTTGCTGTGGTTTATATTCCTTTGACTGGACAGAAGAGGAGGTGTTTCTTGTTTTCTAAGGAGAAGTTGACATAAGTGGAGTCATGTTTCTGAAAATAAGTGTTCAGAATTTTCAAGCATTTCAGAATATTCAGAGATTTTTCCACCTATGGAAATTACTTTTATAAGATAATTTTTGATCAGAAGAATCAGTGAATGAGCTTGCTGATGAAAATTGTCTACTTCTGTGATGTAAAGTCCTTTTCTTCCTGAAATATATTTCTTTTTAATGCTGTCCTCCCGTAAACTACATGGTGAATTTGGAAGCATAGGGTTAAAAAGGGAAAGTTCTTTCTGATAGATTGGTGTTATGAAGTCATCCCATATTTTTCATCATTATTTGTTTACCTCAGCGTTCTTAATCAGAGCAGGCCTTGTGTCTTCTATTTTTTGCATAAAGGTTGTGAAGTTTGGTTTGCATTCTCAAAATTAAAGATCTTGTATAGCATTACTGTCATGCACACAACCACAGATTGTCTTCTGCATCAGTGTGAGCTGGCAGTGTACTCTGGCAGCCCAGAAGCCATCCATGTCCTGGGCTGCAACAGAAGTGTGACCAGCAGGACAAGGGATGTGATTCTACCCACTCTGCTCCTGTGAGATCCCACCTGGAGTACCATGTTCAGTTCTGGGGCCCCCAGCATAAGAAGGATATGGATCTGGTGGAGCAGGTCCAGAGGAGGGTCACAAGGATGATCAAAGGGCTCAAGCATGTGCCCTATGGAGACTAGCTGTGGGAGTTGGGTCTTGCACAGCCTGGAGAAGAGAAGGTTGTGGGGAACTCAGGGCAGCCTTCCAGTACCTGAAGCCAAAAAGTGACTTTTGCAAGGGCTTATAGTGATAGGACAAGGGGTAATGTCTTTAAGCTGGAAGAGGGTAGATTTAGAGTGGGTATTAGAAAGAAATTCTTTACTGTAAGGGTGGTTAAGACACTGGAACAGGTTGCCAAGGGAGGTCATGGATGCTCCCTTCCTGGAGGTGTTCAAAGCCAGATTGGACAAGACCTTGAGCAACCTGGGCTAGTGGAAGGTGGATGTGTCCATGGTGAGTAGGCTGGAACTGGATGACCTTTAAGGTCCCTTCCAGCCCAAAGCATTCTGTGAATGAATAGTCTTACTACTTCATCATCAAAATGCTGCCATCCTTATTTTCCTTAGGCTTCCCTGTTTTTCACATGCTCACTCAGCAAGTATTTCCCTAATTTCTCTTCTGTATGTGTACTGTCCTTATTTTTTTTTTTTTTCCTCTGTGCCAAATAAAATTTGGCAGCAAAGATCAGCAAATTCAACAGTGCAACCTCTGTGTGGTACACACTGACTTCAGGAACTGAATTAAATTTCTAGCTATTCAGAATATATAGAGAAACACTTGCAAAACTGTGAGGCAAATTTTACCTGTGCTTTAGTAACTGAAATGCAACTGCTGAGTGCAGTTTAGCCCTTAGGTATGTGTAGGGAATCACTGATGTTGTCTTGCTTCCTCCTGTCCTTAGCTTTGTCATTCTGCAGGTGTGACTTTGCAGTCTGCATGTTGATTTTGGCAGGAATCACATTGGGGAGTTTCTGGTGTGAACATTTTGTAATGTAGCTTGAGTTTGTTCTTGTTGATTTTTGCTATGAAAACTACTTTAGGCTGTTGACTGCTGCCTTATTGCTGGCATATGCCAACACTGTAACATATCCTGCTTAGAGATTAGTAATGCTGAAACAACAGTCTAATGGAAAGAGAGAAGTCCCTCCACAGCAGGAGTAGGAACTTGCAAGTTCCTGTTGAAATGAACAGAAGACCCAAGTTCAAAAAATTATTCCCCCTCCCTGGGGCAGAAGGAGCAGACTTATCAATGAAGAGTATTGTACATGGGCTGATGGGCAGCCTCCATCCATTGAAGGTGTTTTGTTTTTTTTTTTCCCTCTTTCCTTGATAATTGACAGTGTCAACTAAATACTTGGTTGTAAGAAGGGAACTTTTTTTTTTTTTCTGGTTCACAAGACAGCAATCATAGAAAAATATGTTTTGGAATGTCTCTGTTGTTTTTCTTTCTATCTTGCTATTCTCTCTCTGTCTCGTTCTTTTGGTCTAGCTTGGGATATTAGGAAGAATATCATATACTCCAGTGACTGGTTATCCTTGCAACTGCCATCAAATAGATCAAATTAGTTTTAATAGATAGTATATTCCTGCTGTGGAGGTTTGGTGATTTTTATTCCTGCAGTTGCTGTTGCTGAATGTTTTGATAAAGGGAGAGAGGAAAGTTGTAATTTATCCCTATGTTCATGCCCATCCATCAAATTAACACCATAGTGCATTAAACTCTGTAGGTGATTGTTGGATTGGATTACACTTCTCTCCCTGCATCTGTAAGGATGGTAAACCTGTATTGACAGACACCTTCTAAACATGATTAACTCTATTAAACAGTTGGGAAAATGTAGTTTCTTCTGTAGCTTTGAGTATTTTCTGTGCTGAATTATTTGACTAAAAATTAACAACAAACATTGTTTCAGAATTCTTTTAATCAACCTAAGAAAAGTGAAGAAAAGGACCTCAGGGTCTTGGTTGATGAAAAGCTCAACAGAAGCCAGCAGTGTGCATGTGCAGCCCAGACAGCAACTGTGTGCTGGCTAGCAGCAAGAATAGCATGGCCAGCAGGGCAAGGGAGGAGATTCTCCCCCTTTACTCTGCTCTCATCAGACCCCATCTGGAGTACTGTGTGCAGTTCTGGAGCCCTCACCATAAGAAGGACATGGAACTGGTGGAGTAAGTTCAGAGGAGGGCCATGAAGATGCTCAGAGGGCTGGAGCAGTTCTGCTATGAGGACAGGCTGAGAGAGTTGGGGCTTTCCATCCTGGAGAAGACAAGGTTTTGAGGAGACTGTAGGGTAGCCTTCCAATATCTGAAGGAGGCCTAGAGGAAGGTTGGGGAGGGACTATTGACAGTCTTGTAATGACAGGACGAGGAGGAATGGGTTTAAACTGGCAGAGGGGTAATTTAAACTAGATGTTGGGAAGCTCTTTATAGTGAGGGTAGTGAAACACTGGAAGAGGTTGCCCAGAGAGGTTGTGGATGCTCCTTCCCTGGAGGTGTTCAGGGCCAGGTGGGATGAGGCCTTGAGCGACCTGTTCTATGGGAGGTGCCCCTGCCTGTGGCAAGGGATTGGAACTAGATGATCTTTGAGGACATTTCTAACCTAGTGGCCAGGACAGAACCAAACACAAACAATGCTATCTTAAATGGAAAAAATAATTATATTGGTATTTTGCCTTTATGGTGGCAATATCACCATAGAATCACAGAATGTCAAAGGCTGGAAAGGACCCTGAAAGATCATCCATTCCACCCCCCCTGCCAGAGCAGATGCCACAGGAATGCATCCAGGTGGGTTTTGAATATCTCTGGAGAGGGAGACTCCACAAACCCCCTGGATAGCCTTTTCCAGTGTTCTGTCACTCATGTTTCTATGGAACTTTCTATGCCTCAACTTCCACACATTGCCCGTTATCCTGTCATTGGGCATTACCAAGCCAAGCCTGGCTCCATCTTCTTGGCACTCATCCTTTATATATTTATCAACATGAATGAGGTCACCTCTCAATCTCCTCCAAGTTCAAGAGCCCCAGCTTTCTCAGTCTCTCCTTGTAAGAGAGATGCTCCACTTCCTTAATAATTTTTGTGGCTGTGTGCTGGACTCTTTCAAGCAGTTCCCTGAGGTCCTTCTTGAACTGAGGGACCCAGAACTGGACACAGTATTCCAGATACAGTCTCACTAGGGCAGAACAGAGGGTGAGGAGAACCTGTCTTGATCTCTTAACCACATGCCAGAACACCATTGGCCTTGGCCACCAGAGCACATTGCTGGCTCATATAATAGAATCATAGAATCAGTCAGGGTTGGAAGGGACCACAAAGATCATCTAGCTCCAATGCCCCTGCCATGGGCAGGGGCACCGTGCCCTAGATCAGGCTGACCAAAGCCTCACCCAGCCTGACCTTAAAACACCTCCAGGGGTGTGGCCCCAACCACCTCCCTGGTCAACCCATTCCAGGGTCTGGAAGGTCATGGTCAACCTTCCATGCACTAGGACCGCCCCCCCCATGTCCTTTTCCCCTTTGCTGCCTTACAACAGGTCAGTCCTCAACCTGATACTAATACCTGGGGTTGTTCTTTCCTAGATGCAAGACTCTACGCTTTTCCTCGTTGAATTTCATTCAATTTCTCCCTGCCCAATTCTCCATCCTGTCTGAGTCTCATTCAGATTTCTTCTGGGGGCAATATTATGTAGATTCAGCTATGGTTTTTAGCTTAGGTGTGCTGCTACTGGCTGGAACAGTATTTACATGTGTGAATTACATGCTGGGGTGAGGAGAGGACCTTCAAAATGTAGTCATTAGCGTTGTGAGCTCTGCCCAGGATGAAGTCGTGCAGCTGAGCAGGATTATAATTTTGAACTGTGCAAGTGCTGAAACTGGGCTTGTTAATTGGCTGCTAGTTCTAAAGTCACACTAGCACAATTAAAAGAGGAGTTGCAGACAAAGATTGAGTAGCTCCAGATTAGTTTTTCTCTCAATCTTCCTACTGTTTGACCTCCAGGAGATGACATAAATAAAAAGAAACCTCTCTCACACATACCTTGCTCTTGTTAGGAAAAGGGAAAGATGAAATTGTTATCTAAAACAAACTGCAGTGATGTGACAGCTGTTTGCTGTTTCTTTGCTGTTTGCACTTGGTGTTTGTAGATAAAGTGCAGTTTCTAGAATTTATGTACCCAGCCTCTGTACACAGCAGCAGGGTAGTGGATTATCAGATCCTAAGTAGGAAGCACTGCAGTGATCCAGGTGCTCCCACTGTTCTTGATACAGCTCACCAAGTGAGCAGGAAAGTCACAGAATGGTAGGGAGTGGAAGGGAAGTGACATCTGGAGATCAGTGAGTCCAACACCCCTGCCAAGGCAGATTCACCTAGAGCAGGTTGCACAGGATGTCTCTAGGTGGGCTTCGAATGCCTGTAGAGTCAGAAACTACACCACCTTTCTGGGCAGCCCTGTTCCAGTCCTCCGTCACTCTTAAATTAAAAGTTCCTCCTCATGTTAAATGGAACTTCTTCTGTTAAAGTTTGTGCCCCTTGGCCCTTAACCTTCTTCTCCAGGGCCCTGTCCTTGACTTGGGGAGCCCAAAAATGGCCAAGTATTTCAGAGGTGACCTCACCACTGCAGAGCAGAGTGAGAGAAGAACCTCACTTGATCTGCTGGCCACACTCTTTTTGATGCCACCCAGGATGCCATGGCCTTCTTGGCCACAAAATAATTTATTTTTCTCTTCTCATCTTACAACTTTGCAAGTAGAAGTTGTAGAAAATAATGTAGCTTTAAGTGCCATTAAGTCCCTGAAACTGATGGTGGTGTATGACTTGAGAGAAATTAAAGATACTGATTGTAAGGCAGCAGCCAGATGGCTTGGCATTAGCTGTGCCATGTTGCTATGAATGCTGGATTAAAAAAAAAAAGAAAAAAAAAAAAGTGCTTTGGGATTTTTTGCATCTTTGCTTATCTCAGAGTTGCTATGCATAGATGTGTTTGAGATTTCCAGAGTGTTCTGAAATTCCCAAACCATAGGGAATTCAGAAAAATTGGATACACCTTGTATCGCACAAAGGATTTCTTGGACCAACTCTTAAATTTGGCACTGAAAGATGTAACTGACCCTGACTTGACTGGTGCTCTGTAACTGCTGTAAAAGCTGAAGTAATGTCTGGTTTGGTTTTTTGCCTTTTTTTTTTTTTTTTTTTTNATGCTGTGATTTATAGACCACTTCCTTTAAACAAGCAAATAATTTCTTTCTATCACAGACCATAAAAGCTAAATACTGGTTTGGGGCTGTGAGGAGGGTAGGTACTACAATTGTGTCATTTTTAACACTGCTTTCTGCCATTTTACACAGCAGTTAGGGATATCTCTGAAGCTACAGGACCTTTAGCTGTGTCACTGTTGACATTACCTGCTAGACCTCTTCAGAATTAGGCATTTCTTACGTTTGTTGAGTGAATACTAATGCTTTGTGTCATAAAATTCAGTCTTTTGACTCTGTAGGGCCTCAATGAAGAAGGCTGATTGGTTTTGTTTCCTCTTTCCAGATGGAAATGTCAGAAGATGACACTAAGATGGAGGAATATCCCACTGAAATTCATGATTATCTTGTATCCTTTGAAAAATCTCTTGGTTCTGTAGATGAGATGCTGAAGACAATGATGTCGGTTCCCAGGAGTGAGCTTCTCCAAAAGGTAAACAATCTGGCTTTGGACAGGTCTTCTGTTATTAACACAAGAATCCTTGACAAGCCAAATAGAAACAAAAGGGCATGTTAGATTAGTCACCACATTGGAAAATAACAACTCTGACACTTCCTACCTTTGATACCTAAAATATTTTAAGTTCTTACATTTCCAAAGTATCCAGTGTGTCTTACAAATGAAACAATGGAGGATAGGCTCTTTCAAGCTGAAAATTCATGATCTTACCAGTGAGTCATTTAGGCAGAGGACATTCTAGCTTATTCCTGACTTCCCTTGGTGCATGCTGGGTGCTCTTTCATCACAGGGAGGTCATTCATGTTTCTGAGACCTTTTCAAGACAGACTAAATGGAACTTGGTATACCCAGAAGGAACTGAAGGTGAATTGACAGCAGTGCAAACTGATCTCATGCTAGAAGCCTAGACTAGCAGAACCTGGCACTTGTGTCCTCTAGCTTTGTTACAAAGCATAAGTCTGTAAAATGTGCTTATTGGTTTTTGTCAGGCATATAGGCAGAGCAGTGTACTGCCCAAAGACTTCATACAAGCCTCTCTGTCTTTTAACATTGAAAGCCTAACACGTAATTTCTTTCTGTAGGGCAAGAAAAAGCCAGCACTTGAGGGAACTTCTTTATCCTCTGAGTATTCTAACACAAATAAATTACAAAGAAAATAGTCTTGACAACACTGATCTTTTGACAGTATCCATGTTAGGACTAGTGAGCTGTACAATGATGTTATCAGTGTTTCTGGAAATGCTATAGGACTGAAATAATAAATTGACTTTGACAGCCAAGTTAAAAAACCTCATTACCTTTGATCCTCCTTTGCTTTACAGCCCTAAGTATTCCAGCGTGCATTGAATACAGTCTGCCATGTGTGGTGTAAATGCTCATTGATTGTCTGCAGTGTACTTGTAGTCACATTTGAGCTTCAGCTTGGCTTTTGGGATTTTTTTTCCCCTTGATAGCAACAACTATTTTGAATTAAGTTTCTGTGGAAGAATAAGGATTTATTTTCGACTATGGGAAGAGTAGTTGAAAAGCTACAGGCCAAGAGATTGTTGTGCCTTTGGCCATGTGTGAATGCAGCACTTAAATTGGAAAAACTACGCTAATACTTGCAGAGGAGAGAATGGTTCAGAAATTGGCAGTCTCAATCCACTTGTGATGCAAAAATTAAGCCATTCAGTGTGCATTTGTTTCTGAATGCATTCACCATTGTGTTACTGAAATCTGTGCACAAATGTCAGATGTGTGTTGTTTGGTTTTTTTCTTTTTTTGTTCTAGTTAAACCCTCTTGAGCAAGCAAAGCTGGATCTGGTTTCGGTGTACACATTGAATTCAATGTTCTGGGGTAAGTGTGTGGTAGGAGGAACAAGTAGTATTTATGATTGCTGTTGAACACCTCCTAGACAGCTGCAAACCTTAGATAATCAGGTTTCAAGCCAATTAATTAGAAACTTGTAGTCACCCTGAGGACCCAAATTATTGCCGTCTGTAGGGTGAATGACATTGAAAATCTGAATAAAAAATGGATATTCACAAAATCTGACTTTATAAGTGCATGAGGACATGTCATGTTGTTCATGACAATATCTTGTGTCCTTTTAAGGACAGAAAGTTTAATCATGTTATGTTTATTGGGTTGAGATTTTTTCAGCTGAAACACTTGATAAGTTTGTCAGATGCTTAACTCCAATTCAGATTAATGGTTTTGTGTGGAAGTGTCCTCAGTCATGGCAGCCTTCAGCTTCAAAAATAACCCATGTGTTTTTCTTGTAGTATATTTGGTTACTCAGGGAATCAATCCAAAGGAACATCCAGTGAAACAAGAACTGGTAAGATTCTCATGCTGCTTGCACTGCAATATTTCACTTGTCCAGGACGCTTAACTCACATAGAAGTGAAAAAAATGTTTACATCTATGTTTAAAATTGCTGTGTCGTCATACTGGTATGCTTATGGTATTTGGTGTTATAATAACTGTTCATATGCCCTGCTGGGCTCTTAAAACCAAATTAGTTCTATTTTTAGTTCCAAAAAGTACTGTTTAAAGCAGAGTTGTAGTCTCTTGAGATTAGAAGACAAGATGAAAATTAATCGTGTCATTTTTGCTCCACCTATGAGAACTGGATTCTCAACAGAGCAGCTTTTTACCTGTACCTGTTAAATGGAAAAACAGATTCCTGATAATTTATAACTTCCAGTGTGACTTTTTTTTTCTTGTAAATACTTGGAATCATGTTAAAATCTGAGGCTGCTGTTCCTGAGTTTTGTATGACTCTGAAAATATGGCACAGTTGATTTACTTGCAAAGACGGGAAAGAGCCTCCCTTCTTCCCCCTTCCAAGTCCTCCATTAATTCATTTTCTCAGCAGTAAAGAATCCAGTTCAGCAACAAAGCTAAAAGCTTTTTTGGCACCAGTCGTATGTGTATTGTCCAGTAATTTTGCATTAATGACATATTTACAACCTATAATAAATCTTCTGGGTTTGTCTTTATATCCATTTAGATGCATGACTGCAGTGTAGAAGGCCCAGCTATCTTGAAAATGCTGCTGACTTAAAAATCGAATCATTTAGCCTGAAGGAAAAAAACTTGAAATCAAAACATAACAGTTACCCATTTTAATTCTTGTATAAATGAAAATATTACATCAGGGCAATAGGGAAATGCTTAGCTTAAATGTAATCCTCACATAAGCAGCAAGACAGAAGACAGAACTGAGAACTTGAGCTTGAGTAACAAGAATCCTTCTATTTTTAATTTAGTGAGGTTTTCAATTAATATTTCATGAGCTTTCAGTCAGTTTCTTGTTCCTTCTGTGTCAGGTAGTGTCTGAATATTGCATTAATTTAGTGATACTAAAAAAAAAAAATATATATCTTCAGCTGTGGATGTTTTATGCTGGTATTTTACTTACAGTTGCCAGTCATTTTAACTCTGAAGAATGATCAGATTATCACAGCCTAGGTTCTTAGCCAGTTCTCTCTCCCTTTTACAAGTATCAGGGATACTTGTACAAAGTACTTGTACAATAAATGCACATTCCTTCCTTCCAAGAACATTGTGATGGTTCTTATACACGTGGAAAGGGAATGAAAAAATACTATTCTGCCACAATTGCTTTGTTTTCAGACTTGCTCTCCTTGTTTACATACAGGGAGTACATGGGGATTCAAAAGTGTCTTATTAAAACTTAGGTTGAAGCCATTGGAGTTAATTCCTTTTGTCACACTGGCACTTCTCAGCTCCTTTTCCCCAAGTTGATAGATTTAGGTTTGCCATCTGTTCTCATGAGCCATTTCAGTCACCAAAGAAATACGAGAGCCTAGCATGATTTCAGACCTTGTAAAGCTCTCCTCATTAAACCTATGTTTTTGATACAGAATGTATAGCCAACTTCTCAGCAAATCAGTTGCTTAGAATCCTGCAGTTCTCTAGTGTAGGACTTGTAACTTATGTTCCAGACTCAAAGAGTTGTCAGCAGCTATGTGAGAAATGTGTGGGTTGCATAATAACATTTATTGAGTTAGGGGGTTTCCATAAATGTTCTGTTAATCCACATTTAGAATTTTTGTGCTGGTTATGTATGTGTATATATTTTAATGTTTGTGTTCCAGTAACACCTAAAGGCCCTGGAGCTGGAGGCCATATTAGGCTAAATGTGCAGACGTGAAATCTCTTAACCAAACTTAAATATTTTACAGAATTGCTGCAAGCATTCTCTATAGTCAGGGAAGAGAAACAGGCACTTAACAAAGGGTGATTCCCCATCTTAGTGAGAGGATAACCAAACTCTTCTGATTTTCTTTATTGATTGCAGAAGCAGATGAGGACGAGTAGGCACATAAGAGGTTGTTAAACTGGGAGGGTGTATTTAGGTGGGTCTGAATTGAAGCCATGCTTTATTCCAGCCCCCCTTAGGCACTGAATGACTATGGTAGGCTAAGATGGCAAGGCGGTATCTCCTTGCATTATGGAATGGCAGTGGAAAATAGGCCTTTTTTAAATTTACTTCATAGAAAGAACTTTGGTACAGCTGGAAATTCATTAGGCTGCCTTAAATAGGTTCACTGATAAGCTCCCATGACTATTTCAGGATCTTAACCACACAGCTTCTGTGTAGTCACATGTGTAACACTTGAAAGGTCTTTGATTTTAAGATACTTTTCTTTGGTTTTGATTATTCATGCTAAAGTTTGGGTTTTGGGTTTTTTTTTTAGGTAGTAGTCAGGTATAAATATGTGAAATACCTAAATACTACTTTGCCATCTTTATGCAGGCCAAACCAAACTGAATCCAGGGTTTTGCTTTCTAACTTTGCTTGAAAGAAAAAATCTTGTCTTGATGTAGATGAGGTTAGAGTCTTCATCTCTCTAGGGTTTCATATTCCTAAGACAGTGGATGTCATGCAGATGTTAGTATGATAGGTATCTTGGTGGAAGACCTGCTAAAAGGGAAGGCTCAAGCTGGCAAAGAGCCTGGTTTATGTATTTAAATAATAGTATTTTCCTAGATGTTGGAGAAATATAAAGGGTGGAAAACTTCTACTCATTGATTTTTTTGTGACAGCAGTCTTGAGAGAATGGTGTGACATATACTTTCTTTTTTTTTTGTTGTTTTGGGTTTTTTTGTTTTGTTTCCCCCCTAGGAGAGAATAAGAACATACATGAACAAGGTCAAAGAAATAGCAGACAAGAAAAAGGCATCCAAACTCAATAAAGGAGCTGCTTCTAGATTTGTAAGGAATGCACTCTGGGAACCAAGCGCTGAAAACGAGCATACCTCCAAAACTCCTCCTAAAGGGAAAAAGAGGAAGATGGACTAAAGCTTTGTTTCCTCTAATATAAAAGTTTAAGACACTTAGAACTGATTTTGAAATGTGTTCTGCATACGGCATTCATCTTGTAGAGGTGCTGTATTGCAACACCTTGATGAAGGCATGTTTAAGAGGGTCGACAGGATTTTATTTTGCCCAGAACACTGAGGTATGAATGTGCCATGAGAGAAGGCACGCTTCAGTGTTCTGATGATGGTGACCTGTCATACACTTGCTGGTAATAGATGCAAGTGATAACTTTGCTCATAATGCCTAAGAATTGTGTTTTCTGGGTTTTTTGTTTTTTTAACAGCTGAATGATTTACACTTTTTTAATGTCTTTAATCCCCTGAATATTAAAAAGTCTGAACCAATGCTATCCAGTCTGTAGTGTTTGTGAAAGAGCAATGTTTACTTTCTCATTACATCGTTCTGTGAAATGTTGTATTTGTATTTTCTTGAGGGTTTATTTACTGTGTTAAACTGTTGCCTTTTCAGCTTCTGAACTTGAACATATGCCATATTCTCTTACTTCTGTTGCCTCTGAAGAAACTGAATGTCAAGGGCCACAAGCAGGCACTCTAAGCCACTGTGTCTGGTCAGTGAAAGAACCAGATGTCCCTAAGGAGCAATTAGTAGTGTCTAAATAATTGAGGAGAAGCTCTTAGTGAACAGCACATGTAGAAACTTGCTTTGAATTTTGGCTGCAGTGCTCATCCCTTCCTGCTGATGCTGTAAGAAAGAGAAGTATGCTCAGAGGTAGTAGGAGTGATGTGATCGAGAGCAGCCCTGCAGTAAAGGACTTTAGGGTACTGGTGGACAAGAAGCTGGACATGAGCCAACTGTACCTCCTAGGCTGCATCAAAGGAAGCATGGCCAGTAGATAGAGAAGTGATTCTGCCCCCTGCTCTGGTAAGACCTCACCTGGAGTACTGTGTCCAGCTCTGGGGCCTTCTGTACTGAAGAATGACATGGGCCTGATAGAGAGTGTCCAGAGAAGGGACACTGCTGCGATGAGGAAATGGGGAGGCAGTTTGATACAAACAAGTTCCAACTTTATTCAGCGACAAGCAGTAATATATATATCATGTAAGGCTGGTCAGCACATAATCACATGTATCATTCTCAAAGCGGATTGGTAATAGCCAAGTGTTCATGCACCTCAAACTACACTGCTATTGGCTAATAACAGCTTACTGAAATGCAAACGCATATTCTAGCAAAGTTTACATTCTTTTTACTCAGTTTGGAGACAGTAGCTATCTCTAATACAAAACATCTCCCGAGGTTCTGCTCTTACGTATTTTCAGTCCTTCTTACCAGTACACGGTCACGTATACCGGGTCACGGTGACCCCTCTGTTCCTTCTAATCAGTCCTCCGTGGTTTCTTCATTCTTGTTTTGTTCCTGGCTGTTCTGTTTCCAAGGTATGTTTAATTCAATCTCTTGGTTCATTAACTCCACGGTACTTTAAACGTATGCATCTGCGTCTATGTCATTTATTCCCATAGGACACAAATATGATCAGAGGGCTGGAGCACCTCTTGCACTGGGACAGGCTGAGAGTTAGGGCTGTTCATCCTGAAGAAGAGAAGGCTCTGGGGAAACCTTAGAATGGCCTTCCAGTATCTGAAGGGGTGCCTCCAAGAAGGCTAGGCAGGGACTGTTTATGTTTTTTTGTAGCAATAGGATAAAGAGTAATGGTTTGAAACTGGAGAAGGGCAGATTTAGATGATGTCAGGAAGAAGTTTTTTTACTGTGAGAGGGGAAGAACACAGAGAGGATGTCCAGGGAAGTGATGGAGGCCCCATCTCTGGAGACAATCAAGGTCAGGCTTGGTGGGGCTCTGATCCAGCTGATCTGGTTGGGGATGTCCCCAATTCCTGCAGGGAGGTTGGACTAGATCACCTCTAGAGGTTCCTTCCAACCAGTGCGTTCTATGATTCTGAGTGTGGTCATCCATTGCTATTTCTTGAACATTTCATCAGGGAAATCATTCTCGGGTGAAATAAAAACTAGTGCTCTGTCTTTAAATATACTACTTGTTTTCCTCAAAAAGTGAAGTTTAGTCATTTAGGAGAGGAGGTGTGTTACTTTCTTCAGAAGAACTTCATTAGTGTATTTTTCAACATCCTGCAAAGCAAATCTCAGTTACCTGCCCAAAAGCGGTTAGCAGTAACCAAACTACTTCACCAAAATACCATTTGTGTGGCAGTCTACAAAACTGATTGGGGAAGATTGTCACTGTGAATGACTAAATGAAAAGAAGGAATGGATCCAGGATACTTATGCAGAAAGTGGACTAAGTTGATTTGGGTTCTAAAATTAAGGATCTCTTGTCACTGACTATCTAAAAATACATACTTTAAAGTCAAAATTCAGTGCACTGACAAGTTTATTAAACTCAGATAATTATTGCATAGCTCTATAAACTTTTAAAGTGACTGGTATGAGTGTACTCATGTATGATAAACTCTTTGAATAAATGGCAAT
The DNA here is from genome assembly GCA_013396835.1 of Psilopogon haemacephalus. Lineage (NCBI taxonomy): Eukaryota > Metazoa > Chordata > Aves > Piciformes > Megalaimidae > Psilopogon > Psilopogon haemacephalus. The sequence goes on from VWZI01010429.1 coordinate 38,406, forward strand.
TCCTTCAAGAGAATCTGCCTGTGTATTTGATCGCTTAGGTACCTAACTGCTGCCTCAGATCTATAGGACTTCTGCTGTCTGTATGTGTGTCAGAGTGCCATAGACATTTGCCAGCTGTAAAGCTAAAATCATATAGAATAGAAGGTTTTAGGTTGGAAGGGACCTCAAAGATCATCTCTAGGCAGGGACACCTCCCACTAGATCAGGTTGCTCAAGACCTCATCCAACCTTCCCTTGAATACCTCCAGGGAGGGAGCAGCCACAACCTCCCTGGGCAGCCCATTCCAGTGTCTCACCACCCTCACTGTGAAGAGCTTCCTCCTAACATCCCGCTTAAATCTCCCCTCTGCCAGTTTAAACCCATTACCCCTCGTACTGTCATTGCAAGACCTTGTGAATCCCTCCCCAGCCCTCCTGTAGGCCCCCTTCAGATATTGGAAGGCTACTATACAGTTTCCTTGAAGCTGCCTCTTCTCCAGGCTGAAAAGCCCCAAGTCTCTCAGCCTGTCCTCATAGCAGAGGTCTCCAGCCCTCTGATCATCTTCGTGGCCCTCTTCTGGACTCTCTCCAACAGTTCCATGTCCTTCTTGTGCTGGGGGCTCCAGAACTGCACACAGTACTCCAGGTGGAGTCTGATGAGAGCAGAGTAAAAAGGGGAGAATCACCTCCCTTGTCCTGCTGGCAACACTTGTCTTAATGCAGCCCAGTACACAGTTGCTGTCTGGACTGCAGGTGCAGTTCTCAGCCATTTGCCACCCAGCCTGGAATTGTGCTTGGAATTGTGCCAACCCAGGTGCAGGACCTTACACTTGACCTTGTTGAATTTCATGAGTTTAGCCTGGGCCCACCTCTCCAGCCTGTCCAGGTTCCTGTGGATGGATCCCTGCCCTCCAGCAAGTCAACTGTGCCACACAGCTTTGGTGTCATCTGCAAACTTGCTGAGAGTGCACTCAATTCCTCTGTCCGTGTCACTGACAAAGATATTCAACAGCAGTGGTCCCAGTACTGAGGGATGCCACTTGTCACTGGTCTCCAGGTGGACATTGTGCCCTTGATCACCACTCTGTGTAATTATTCACTCTGGAAACAAGTTATAACAAGAACTGTGTAAGTATTCCTTAACATATGCAAGAAAGAGAACAGGTTATCAAAAAGATTTCTAGTTCAACTAATGCAGTAGATTTTATCTCAACAGACAACTTCAGTCATATCTTCAAGGGACACATTTGTACACTGAATTTATACAGAGGAGTGCCAGGTAGAAGTTTGTTTTTGTAGTACATTTAGGCAGAGTTTTGATCAAAGGAAATTTGCTCAGCATCAAACTGTAAACAATTTTTTTTCCCAGGTATTTCCTATAATACTCTGTGGGGAAAACATCTCTGTAAATTGCTTTTGGCATTTCCCAGGAACCACAGAATCACAGAACGTCAGGGACTGGAAGGGACCTTGAAAGATCACAGAATTAACCAAGTTGGGAAAGACCTCTTAAGATCATCGAGTCCAACCTATCATGTAACCCTTCTAATTAACTAAACCATGGCACTAAGTGCCACATCCAGTCTCCTTTTAAACACCTCCAAGGATGGCAACTCCACCACTTCCCCAAGCAGCCCATTCCAATGCCAGTCACTCTTTCCATGAAGAACTTCTTCCTAATGCTCGGAGAATGTGTTATTTCTACAGATTAATGGCATGGCTATGCCAAATGAAAGAGCTGTTGGTCATGGGAGTTTATTTTGTGCAATGAAGGGTAAAAAACACAAAAGACCCAAAGTGTATTTTTGGCCAAAGATGGAAATACTCATGCAAAGTAGTTCTTGGAGTGCTCAGGAAGTATGCACAGAGTTCAACCAGCAGTCTGCTTGTCCTGTCCCCCTTTCAACCTGCTGCTGCAAATGACACAGAGTATTCTAAACAGACTTCAGGATTTTGTGTGGATATAGAGGTCTGCCTGTGTAAAGCCTGAGGATGAGGTTCAAAATGTTTATCTCAAAACCATCAGTTTAAAAAAAGGGAAAAGGCCATGTGTCCTATGGACTACTTAGGAAGACAATAGGATAGAAGTGGTCTGAAGTGGCACAAGCCAGAGCACTTTAATAATAGGGGGTTCTGAGAGGTAGTATCTTATGCTTTGAGAGGCATTGTCTTGAGGAAATGAGTAGCTCAGCTTCTATTTATGCCCGATGCTGTTAATTGAAAGGGGACTGAAGGACATTTCCATTACATGATTTTCTTCTTAAGCTTCAATTGCAGCTTTTGTCTTAAAAGGCTAATTTCAGAAAAGGATCATAATTCAGTGTCCAGGAAAGTACACAGGTTTAATTGGTAAATGTTTAAACAGGAATAATGCAAGGCTATTAGCTGAGACTGAGGCCGAAGTCCATCTGCTGTAATTAATTATATCCAGTTATTTGACATTTGTGATATGGTAGCTTAAGTAGATGTTAGAAACGTGACTTTGTAAACTTTTATTTTTTAAAGGCTTGAATCATTTACTATGGCTGTTCACAGCCTGCAATTGTGACTTTTCTAACACAAAGAAAACAACCCAGACAGATGCCCTACTGAGGGGCATCATCGTGTGCTTCTTATTCACTGAGAGCCCTATTAGAAGGAGGTTTGAAATACACAACCGTGAATGCTAAGTGTTTCTGTATCACTGAAGTGTTCCTGGGACACCTAGACTGCAGGCTAGGTGTTTAACTTCACTGAGGCCTCAAATGTGAAACGACATGACTGAACATTGCTTCTAAAAGTTGCTCTCTGGAAAAGCTACAGGACTGTGGGAATAAAAAGTAGCTTTCCTGCCTGCTGGCAAGAACATTTATTGCAGTGGCTGTGTGCAGAAACCTGGATGAGCCATCCATTGTACAATGGTTCTACAGGGTCCGCAAGGGCCAGGAGAGATCTGGGAGACTTCCAATCCCACGGCTGTTGATTAATGCCAATGCAAAAAGTTGCTATTAAAATAGGGAGGTAGTAGTACCAGAGAATTAAAGTCTTCATGAACTTCAAATATTTGAAGAGAAGATTAAGGTGGGTATAAGACTTGCCTGTTTTGTCTTGATTTTACTATAAATATATTCTGAGTTAATATTACTTAAGCATACCAGCTAGGAAAAGCTTGCATGAAATTGCTGTTTCTGAGAATGTTTTTAAGTAATACAATGAGAAAATTATATAAAACTCTTAAGTTGTGTTAGTGTAACTTGATTTGTATGTATATATGTAGCTGGACTGACTAGAGCTAAGTCTGCTGCTGGGTTAAGGGTTGGACTGAATGGTCTTTGGCGTCTCTTCTAACCAGAGAGCTTCTGTGATTCTGTAATCGATGTCAAAAGAGTTCAGGTTTTGAAGTAAAAAGTGAACAATACTCTTTATTCTGTTACAGGTTGTGTTTTGATACATGTGTTTAATGTGTTGCCTTTTCTTGCAACTTTTCTTGCTTTCTAATCTTCACACCAAGAAAGTGATGAGGTTGGCAGAAGCACATGAAGTTAGCAGCTATGACTAAAATTTGATCTGAGGTTACATAGGGCATTTCCCATTACAACAAAAAAAAACAACAAACCAAACCAACCAAAAACCCTCAAAGAAAACAAATATCCAACCCAAAACCTTCAGAAGAGAGATTAAAAAGTAACTTGAGATTTTAAGCCTCCCTAATATGAAGTGTTAAACAACTAGACTTGAGAGCATCGGAGAAGCTCTCTGCTTGGCAAAGTTTGGATGCTTTTGGCTGCTAGAGACTTGACTCAGTCAGTGGGAAACATTCTACCTGCTCCTCAAGGATGTTTGTTCTTGAACTTACTGGCTTCATTGAGCTGCTACAGCTGGGCAGGAAAAGTAAATAACTCAGTTATCAAATCAGTGGCTTTAGGCTTTGTATTAGATATCTGGTCAATATGTGGTGTTTTTCACCACAGTCAGTGAATTACTTTTTTCTTGGATGTACATTTAACTGTTTAGTGAAAGGTTCCCTCCTCACACACCTATCTCCTCAAAAAAAAAAAA
>VWZI01010429.1:42428-66887 GCA_013396835.1 Psilopogon haemacephalus
AAATTTGCAAAGAGAAATGTCCGTGTCATTAACTGCCCAGCTATGTAAAAACATCTTTGACCTGACAGACTGTCTTCTCCCACCTGTGTAAAGTCCCTGCTTAAATGCTTTTACACAACCTCCCTCTCAGACAGTTTAGCTGCATACAAAGGAGGAATCTTACTGGAACTTTAATTCTCAACTTTATAAATGCTAGCCAAGATTTAGACAGTCAACATATCACTGGTGCTCATTTCTACACCTTCTGTGTTTTTGTGATTGGAGAACTGCATCCTCAAGAATGGATGTTTTTGGTTTTTTTTTTTTTGTTTTTTTTTTTTTGGCATAAAAGCTATGTCAAAAAGTATTGGTGCTGCAGTTTCATTGGTAATCACCTCAAATCATAGTTATCTGCAACGATAAAAGTCAAACTAAATTCATGCTTTCAAAAGTTTTTGGGTTTAAGAGGGTAGATGGAAATTAATTTTTTTCATTGTGGAGCTGAGATGATTACAAATTTAATGGGAAATCCTCTTTTTCATAGTAAATTATATACTTTGCCCAGGAAGCCTTTTGGGAGTCATCAACAACAAACTCTTAATCTGTAACTGGAAACGGGTGGAGATATATTGGTCTAAGTGGCATTTTCTGTCACAAGGTCCCTCCTGGCAAGATCCCAATGAACTTTTGACTTATGCAGATTCTTGTGTATTGCAAGCAACTGCAAAACCCCCTCAAACCTAGGAAAAACCCAAACCCTTTCCTCTGTTTTAACATCACTACAAGCCAAGTTGTCCATAAAAAGAAATGAGATGAACAGAATCTCATTTCTTCTGTCAGACGTGACTGGCTAGTAATGTATAGCTGCTTTGGAGAGTTGGAGTGTAAGGAAACAGCAACAAGCTGGTTTTGATGCAAATCAGAAGTGGGGGGGAACAACCCATTAATTTAGCTAAATGGTAACCTGCGAATCAAAGTATAATTGGAGAAATTATGGTGAGCCTTTGTGGAACTGTTCTGCTTCTCCAAAGTTATAAACTCTAAGCCAGAGAAACTCTCCAACTGAAGACAGCCAAAATAACCGAATCTGGTTGCATCCCAAACATGGGCAGGATATCCCTTTATCAATAACTGAGAGGTAAAGGTGCCAAACGAGAGCTTTCTTAGTTAAGTTCTAACTTGTCATTGAGTACAGAAAAATAAGTGCTAGGCTGCAGCAACTGAGGGAAATAAAAATAATGCAATTTGTTGTTTTAGAATCATACAGGACACATTAGGGGGAAAATGCATTAAAATTCTTTAGCGTGACACTGATTTTTCTTTTTGCAATTTTCCTTGCAGGGAGTTTCAGAAAGTCCACATGGACACTTCTGTTGTGTGTATCTCTTTTAGCACCCTGGCATAGTTTGTTTTGTTTTCTTCAATGTCTGCCTTCCAATTTGACGCACTTGTAATATTTTACTGGCAGAACTAAGAGTTTTCCTTTTTGCTGGCTTTTAACCTCTCCTGTAAGAGAAGATTACCGATCTGTGCAATACTTAGTGTTTAGTGATCTAAGAAGCAGACCTTAAACTGCTCAGTTTTCATCAGCTGTACCAAAGGGAAAAGAGCAATAGCTTGTTTTTACTACTAAGCTGAGAGAATATGGTGTGGAAATCTTGTAATGGCAAGGTATCAATTCTCTAAAGTGATATATTTCAGAAGGGGTACTAAATTTGAATGGGAATAAAAAAGCTTTATAAATGGAACATTTAAGAGGTTATCTTTTACTTTTCGGTGTAGGGTTGCCTTGACATGCATCATTTCAATTTGGCAGCCCCAGCAAATGGATGAAAGCAGTTCAGTATGATAATTCAGTGTTGCCAAGAGGCGGCTTCTCAGTCTAGTGGGGGACACATTTAAAGCCTATATTAAGTGATAGAAAACGGGTCTAATTCATCACTCTGGTGTTCCAGCTTTACATCAAGACAAAGGTACTCAGGTGGTATATCCAAACAGTACAAAATAGTTTTGAAGCTAAGAATTACCTCAGATTGATGGTAATTTATCTTGCATAGTAATCATCCAGAACAGGCAGAAAAGAGGCAAAGCTCAGCTGTGCTTGCAAGTAAACTCTTTTAAAGTAGTAATTCTAGGTGGCAAATTCCTAACTTTCTGTTTACCAGCAGATTCAGTTAAAGCAAATGAGCAGCTGCTGAGTTATGCAAGTGAACAGCTGTCTGGGAAAGCAGTAGTCTTTGATACTCTCTTATTTGATATGAATGTTCATTTTCATTAGTATGTTGTAATCTTTCTTTCCTAGAATGTTTATTTTTGTCTTTCTCATTTGAGTGAGTTTTTGGCCCCAGGGGAACAAATCAGTTACTGTTTAAAGCCACAAAGTTACTGTCCCTTCTATTAAAAGGTAAGAAGGAGAAATAGCTAGTAACAAACACTGTCAAGTTGGATAGCATAAAAAGTCTTTTTAACTTGTTGCCCTGGGTTGACAAACCTACTCCCCAGCTCACAAGACAAATCACATTTTCTCCTGCAAAGTTGCCATGGAGAGAGCATTTCCTTAAGGCAATTAATCTCAGGAGGTGTTGTCTGTGTATGTACACTTTACACATCCAGTTGCATGTTACATGTCCCCTGAATGGCAACAACATCTTCTTTTGGTGTGCAACAGAATACAAAGTGCACACTAGTGACATGCTGTTGTTGAAAACTTGGTGTAACACCACAAGCTTAATTCTCTACTGCTTTAAGTCAGTTTAAATCTTGATTTTATGAGGGCCACCACAGCGGCAAAAATCCAGAAAAACAAAACAAAGAGCAGAATTTAGCTTTTTGTAGGTGCTACATGAAGGCACTACAACTTCGAGGACCAGGAACTCCTCACCTAACTAATTCAAGGAGATGCTTGGTGAAAATCATTCATTCTCAATACTGTCTTCTTGAAGCCAATATATACCCTTACCTAGACTCTTCCCTTACTGGAAACATTTATACTGCCTTTTTCCTTAATCTGGCCCTGGATTCCCCAGAATCTACTCCAGTTCTCTTCTTCAAGAGGGCTTACGCTATTTGACAAAATTCACAAAAATGATCCCCAAAATATTTTCTCCTTTGTCTGCTACTGGACAGCTCTCTTTCAAATTGAATATTTTAAAGAACATCTTTATTTCAGTTTGAATGTCTTCATGTAGCTAAAGCAGCACTCAAAGTTTAGGAGGCTTTAAGTCACTGACATCCAGTGAAAGCTACTTGTCTGTTGGTTAAAGTCCAGTTTCTCCATGCTTTGACAGTGTTTGGTAAGCTTTGCTTACCTTTTAATATATACAGTGCAAACCACTGATACTTCCACACTATGCATCAGCTTCTTACGGTAATATTCTGCTCCCAAAGCTTATGATTTTGCCAGCTTTTGACTACTTGTGTTGGAATATTTTGTGTTTGGTCTGAATTTATTTAACCCACTCTGCCCTCCTCCCTGGAGAGGTTGAACAGTTATTCTCACAGCTGTTCAAGAGCATGGTTTCTAAAGTATGGGCCACATCAGGAGCATTAGCTAAAATTCCTGACCTTGTGTTTCTAAAGGTTGTAACTGCTTCATCATCAAGGTAAAAATCTGAAATGTATCATCAGGAGACTAAAAAAGAAAAGTTGTCCAATGAAAAACCTATCCAGATTAGGGCTCCAGAGAAAAGTCCAGAGAAGTGCATGATAGATAATGGCCCTAAATTTGCTTCTAGTTTTCCCATTCATGGTTATATGCATTACTGAGATCCCAGCAGAGTTTTGTGGTCACAAATAGCTTAGAGAGGAATATGGACTCCGCTATTAAAGTCCACTTTGTTTCAGATGATGACAGGGTTCTCTAACATACTATATTTGCACAGTTGCAGATCTAGTACAACACAACTTTCAACAACATTGTTTTCATGTAGCTTTATATGGATTTCAGAGTTTTAAAGAAGTTAATGTGGACAAAGTATGCTCTCATATGTGTCCAATTAATTTACATTATGGTCACACTGGAGATCAACTTCATATCAGTGTAAACTAAAACTGGAATTCAGCTTCCTAAGGGGTAACCCCAGTGTGAGTGAATCTGTTTTATCCAAATATATTAGAGATATGAAACTCAGACTGTAATGTAAAAAAGAGCTGCAACTCTTACACTGTTTGGGTTTGAGGCTTTTTTGCTTGATTGGGTTGGTACTTGGTTGATGGGTTTTGGTTTTGTTTGTTTTGGTTTTGTTTGTTTGTTTTGAATGGTGTGTGTTTATTTTTATAAGCTGTGGAGCTGCTCCAGGTTTGAAGTGGCCAAAGTCTGCTCCATTTAATGTAGTTTGTTTTTTTTTTAACAGGTGTTCTTGGGATGCTATAGTGTCCTGTTTACTGAAGAACACTCAGACCATCAAAGACCATGATTTTGATCTCATCTTTTATAGACACAGAATCACACAGAAGATTTTTGGTAGATAAATGAGTAATTTCTGGGCACAGATTAATATTTCTAGATGTGCCTGTGCCTTGTAGTGACTTCTTTTTTTTTTTTTTTTCCCTTCCCTGAAAACCAGGCCAAACTGCCCAGATCAAGACTTGGCCCACTTGGAAGAAATTAGTAAGGACAAAATAAACTTGCAAATTATTTTCTTTTTCTTTTATTTTTTTCTCTTCTGACACCTAGGTGAAAAAAATTGTCAGATTTTGTCTTTGGATTTGCCTGAATGGTTTTTCAGAAGGCAAAGAGGCCAGATTTTGACATTAGCTACAGTGACTTCTGACTAGCAGGAATTTTTCTGACCCCATTGCACTTTCATTCCCATAGCAAAAAGCCAATGTATAATTGAGCAAAGCCTTCATTTAGTACATAGTGGTAAGTTCATCTGTGTCCAAAGGGAATTTGAGGTTCTAAGTCATTTAAGATAAAGTCTGTACTGGGTAGCCTGCTGGCCTCATGAACCTCAGTGGTCATTACCTCAGCTGGCAAACATTATTAACAATTTATTCAGGCATCTGAGCCAAAGTCCCACCAATGGCAGGGAAAAAAAAAACAACCCCCCCAAAAAAACCCCCAACCTCCAACCCCAAAAACCCAAACCCACAAAACAAACAAAAAACCCCCCACCCCAACAAAAAACAACAAAAAAAAAACAAACTCAAAAAACCAACAAACAAAACAAAAACAAACCAAAAGCTGATTCTCAGGTGGTGTTAACTGAGGTAACTTTGGTGGCAGTGTATGCTAACACATCTGCGGCCCCATTGCTAAGATAACCTGAATATTCCTTTTATGTAACTGAAGAACACATCTTAAGCCATCTGGAAAATTAAATAGCCACCAGGAGCTTCAAATTTTGCCATTCCCCTGTGCTTAGTGTCTCTGATACTTTCTTATTTTAGTAGGTTAGCTTACTTGGGTAAGTTTGAGAGGCAAGTAGTTTTCAGTTTGATTACGGCACAACAGAGAAGGCATGTAAATCCTCATGTTTAATTACCTTTGTGTTTAAAGACCATTTCATCTCTGTTTCAGTCATTCAGCTGCTTTTCTTATGTCTGCCTTCAGCATAATTTAACTGGGTGGCTTTCTTTCTGCCTCTGAAATTAGACTGAGTGAAAGAAATACTGCCAGAAATTCTTCTCACAAGTTTGTGCTCCTTGGGCACATCTGTGTGATATTACCTAAATGACAGTAATTGCTACAAAAACAAGATCTATTAAACCAGGGAGAACATCTTATAGTAGGTTAAATTAGTTTAAATTAAAAGGGAAAGTGAAGAGCATATCTATATCCCTTGAAACCAAGATGCACTGTTGGATTCCTTTGCAGCATCTGCACAGAGACCTCTGCACCCTTCTAGATCAGGCAGCACTCCTGATCCCTGCCCCATCCTTCCATAATGCAATGGCTCAATACATTCCAGCAAGAAGTGGTTAACTCCTCAAAGCTGTAATCCTGTAACTAGACTTTACCTTTCCTGGAATACAATCACCGATGGCATCTGCTTTGGCATGGGTTACCTCGCTGAAAAACGTAGGTAGAACATGCATGGTTCAAGCAAACTGAGCAGCCAGGTTAAGTGGTTCATCGAAAGATTCATTTGCCTCCTGCTTTGCCCTCCCCCGCCCCGTCCCCTTTTTTTTTTTCTTTTTTTGTTTGAGCAAAGCCCTGATGGGCCTCTTACCTGCTTCCATTAACACTGCTCCTCCAGGCTCAGGCAGTTAAGTGAGGCCATTTTACTTCACCTCCCAAAAAACCACCCAGAGGCTACGGCCACCACCTCACCTCTGCCCTTTCACCAGCAGAGCCCTTCAGAGAGAGACGCACACATCTCCCGCGTATTTCTAAATACACAGATGGCTCACCCTGACCTTGGTGGAGTTTGCCCGTGTTTTTTCCCCACCCTGCTTCTTGCCCCTCTGTGCTGTTTCGTGGTCAGTTCCCTCCCAGCCCCAGAGATAAAATGGCAGCAGCACCTGGTGGGCTTCACCTCACCTGAGCAGGTCTGTAAGGTGCTTTGCCTCCCAGAATGTTTTGATATTACAAGAGAAAAATTGTGCCAGGGGAGGTTTAGACTGGATATTAGGGAAAAAAAAAAATGTTTATTGAAAGAATGGCCAGGCACTGTCATAAGTTACTCAGGGAGGTGGTGGTGGTGTCGTCATCCCTGGAGGTGTTCGAGAAACATTTGGACACGACATTTCCGGACGTAGTTTAATGGCCATGGTGATCTTAGGCTGAAGGTGCAGTCTCTCCCAGCCAAAACAATTCTATGAACTGTTCTTTCTGCAGGGAAAAGGCAGGATTGACTCGTTCTTGCTCCTCGTGTGTTCATAAAGCACACCTGTGCCCTTCATTAGAGAAGCAGTAGCTCTGCAAGGAGACAAAGTGGGGGCACATTAGTGAGAAGAAACACTCAGTGCTTGTGGAACTCCTTGCTTACAACATCTATTAGAGATGCTGCCTATTTTTTTTTTTTCCCCCCTATTTTTCTTTCCATGTTGCCCCAGCGTACGCCGTAGAGGCAGGGGCAGGCTGCTCGGGGGTGCCTTTGGCGAGCAGGGCCCCGGCAGTTAAGGTGGCGGCAGCTGTGACTTCCCTCTCCCTGCAGGCAGCGCCGGAGGAGGCAGAGGCCGAGGGAAAAGCTTAGCGGCAAGGAAGGGGTAAAACGAATTAGAGCAGCCCTTTCACTCCGCGGCGTCGGCGCCGCGGCTCTTCTGGTAGATCTGAGCCTTTCGCTTTCTTTTCCACTAGGTGGCAGCAAAGGAGCATAAAAGAGGCCCGAGGGAGCGGTGAGAAGTTGTTTGTTTGTCTTACTTATTTCTTTACCTACCTGCCCGTTTATTTATTTATTTTTAAGCCTTGGGTACCTGCACACGGGGTTCAAGGACAACAGCAGCAAAAAGCACCCAAAACCGGACGGAAAAAAGAACCCAAGCTTTCAAAGCCTTTTGAACCAAGGACATAACTGCGTTTCTAAGGCCTGTGAAAATGCTGCCCCCCCCCCCCCCCCCCCACAGTTACAAACGGTGCTTTTCTTATTATTTCTCTTTAACAAGGCTGTAGGTGTAGGAGGCTGCCTTGTGGCTTTGGACCTTAGCAGATTTTAGCAGCTTTTTTAATGAGCAGCCGGTTAAATTTCCGTATGCTCTGCTTGATTCCTCTCTGATTTCTTGGAGGGGTTTTCAAGACTCTGTGTGTGTGTGTGCGTGTGTGTGTGTGTATGTGTATGTATATACACAATGTAATGTAATCTCTGCATGATTGGAAAGGAATACGTTGGCTTCTAAATTCAGATGAGTTTATAGACCTGTTTCTCCTTACACCTGTTTTATACTCATGGAGGGCTGCTAAGGCATTTTTTTTTTCTTTCTTTTCTAATTTGCAATGTTGTACGCAAGAAACAGATCGGGTCCTTTATTCTTCTGCTCAAGCTCCTGTTAGATTGGAAATATGGGTTGGAAAAGTGCAGGGTTTCTCAAGTGCAGACAGGAGCTCAGCCGATGCGACAAGCCGTGCTCTGTGGGCTCCAAAGGCTTCGCACTTCTCTGAGAATGAAATCTTGCAGATGTACCCGCTGAACTAAGCAGGTGTTGACTTGTCTTCCCTGCTTACTGCCTATCAGTCCGAAGTGGCATGATGTGTCATGCTAGGCATGATGTTTGAGGTGAGTACATCTGCATTGTGCACCATTAGAGCTGCATTCTTCCCAATGAGAAGCCAGCAAAATGGATGTGCATCTTTCAGTGGAATGACACTAGGTTTTACAAGTACAGGATGGTAGCCACCCATACCTAAATTTTATTTAATTTTTTGTTTTTAAACCTTTTTCTGGAAATTTTCCTGAGGTAAGGTATAATTTCTTTAGTGTTTGTTCTCAGCTTAGCATCTGGTCATTCAAGATTTCTGTGTCTGTTCTCAGACTACCAAATGAACACACCACAGGTCCAAGAAACATGTATATTAATCCATGAATCTTACTTTCTTTTATACTGCCATAAATCTTGGATAGCCTGACTGATTCCTGTGGATTGACACCATTAAAATAGGGCATTTGTAAAGACTCGTTTTAAGGACTTCCTTAGATCTGAGGTTTGATTCTGCTTTGAAATAAATTTGGGCTGGCTCTAATGAAATCGCTAGTATTACGCAGTTGAGAAATTGTGCTGGAGGCAATAGACCTTGTGCTCTGCTTTACATTCCTTGAGCAAAACTTTCGGTGATTCACCCTTCCTGCCCCAGTTTCCCTGCTGAATGTAGGAGGATTGCAAAGTCAAGTCCTTTACCTTCACTCACAGCCCACTGACACGTGTAGTTCCTTGTATATTGGTCATTCTTTTTGCTCTCCAGAGTTTCAGCAGCACGAGTCTCTGAAGATTTGGCTTCTGAGTCCACCCATTGGTAAAACATCACACAGGCTGTATCCAAAGATGAATTCCCTGATTGTGTCTCAGAGTGTGAATGCAAAATACTCACTTGCCAGAAGAAATCCGGTAGACTATAAATACTAGCTACTAAAGCCTTTACATATTTTTTTTTTTTTTTAAGAGGAAAACCAGATTATTATTCATATCCATAGAGCAAAAGGGACTTTTTATCTTTCTCCCCTCCCCTATTCTTCATAAACAATGTGCTGCCTTTTATAACACTCCTGAGGGAGGGCATCAATCTAACACTAAATATGAATAATAGGACAGGGCCATCAAGTCCTTTGCTAGACAATGATGTGGCCTAGTCCTGTGAAAAAAATCATGTAAATGTCCTTAACTAGTTAAGTTTTTTGGCCCCAAGAAAGTTGTTCTAGAAGTGTATTCCTGTTGCTTTAATCTTTCTTATTTCCACCCAAAATGTGCCCATGAGCAACTTAAAAGCCATTTGTTTGTGTGTTAAAGTACTGCTTTAGTTTAAATAGAAAGCCTACTTTTGCTCCAGTTAAAGTGAATTTTCTCTGATTTTAATTGATTACAATCTCTGTGAATCTTGGGTATGCTTTGTGATGAAAGGGCTAGGACTTAAAATTGGTAGAAACTGGTCTGTAGGTGCCGAAAATACCATACTAACATTCCTTTGATCTCAATAGCTAAAGCAAATTTCCAGTGACTTTGGTTTAGGTTTAGACAAAGTAAGGTTCAAAATCCCTCAGTCTCCTTGATCTGGAGGTGAATTTGTCTTGAGTACAGAACTTAATTTATTTTTCTTTGTAGTGGTTGCTATTTTCATCTAGTGGGAAGAAGTTAGGGACTTTTTAAGCTCAGGGGAAAGGCCACAAACTTTAGTAAACACTGGACAGGGCCCATCATCTTGAGTGATGAGAAGAAATATGGAAGTAAAGAGCAAAACTTTGAGGCAAATAGCTGAAGGGGAATAGCAGTTTGCAATCACACAAATGTTACAAAGTGAGGTTTTGCAGTGGGATCTACAGGTGCAGAGACCTAACCCTCCTAAACCCTGCCAAACTCTCCTGAAATGACAGCAGACAACCCTCCTAGGCTTGCATTCCAGCCACTAGCAAAGAAAATAGAATTGGAGGGGAAAAAAAAAACCCTTTTCACTCCATTTCCCTGAAAGTGCATTTAGGCTCAGTTCTGTCCTGTGAGGATAAGTCCCTCCATCGCTCCAGTGCCCCAGTATGAGCTCAGTAAGCAGAGAACTTTGCCACTATGGAATACATTTTTTTTTTTTCCCCCCACAGTCCCTGTGAGGCCATTGTTAACATTGTTGTCTATTCTAGACATACATGGAAACCTAAAAAAAAAAAACAAACCAAAAATCTATTAAACTACATTTATTAAGAAAAGATTGGCAGCAACAGTTGAAATGGTATCATTTTGATTATAAATATATTATGCCTTGATGATGGATGAGCCAAGGAAGCAGATATTTTTCATGACAGCATGAGGTTTAACTTGCTGATTGTGGCCTAAATACAATTTTCCAGCTGCCCTTGCTGTTTATGGCAGTAAGGCCCTTAAGTCTGAAGTTTTAACTCAAAAGATAAAGCATAAAAACAGTGCTTCAAGAAGCATGAATCTTCTGCCATAGAGTATAGGACATCTCCCTAGGTATATAGTGGGATTGACAGTTGTCTGAGGGGAGGATGAGAGGAAATGCATTCAGATGATCCTAATCTGAGAGAAGGAAAAAGGATGGCTCTTGTCATAGAATCATTGAATGTTAGGGGTTGGAAGGGACCTCAAAAGACCATGGAGTCCTACCCCACTGCCAAAGCAGGATCAGCTAGGGCAGGTCACTCATAGAATCATAGAATCAGTCAGGGTTGGAAGGGACCACAAGGATCATCCAGTTCCAAACCCCCTGCCATGGGTAGGGACATTCTACTCTAGACCAGGGTGGACAGAGCCTCATCCAGCCTGGCCTTAAACACCTCCAGGGATGTGGCCCCAATCACCTCCCTGGAAAACTCATTCAGGGGTCTCACCACTCTCATGGTGAAGAAGTTTCTCCTCACATATAGTCTGAATCTCCCCATCTCCAGTTTTGCTCCATTCCCCCATGTCCTGTCACTACCTGAAAGCCTAAAAAGTCCCTCCACAGCTTTTTTGTAGGCCCTCTTCAGATACTGGAAGGTCACAATAAGGTCACCTCAGAGCCTCTTCTCCAGACTGAACAGCCCCAACTCTTTCAGTCTATCCTCATAGCAGAGGTGATCCAGCCCTCTGATCATCCTTGTGGCCCTTCTCTGGACACACTCCAGCATGTCCACATCCCTCTTGGAATAGGGGCTCCAGAACTGGATGCAGTACTCCAGGTGGGGTCTCACCAGAGTGGAGTACAGTGGGGAGAATCACCTCCCTCGACCTGCTGGACACACTTCTCCTGATTCAGCCCAGGATCTGCTTGGCTTTCTGGGCTGCAAGTGCACACTACTGGCTCATGTTGAGCTTCTCGTCCACCAGCACCCCCAAGTCCCTCTCCTCAGGGCTGCTCTCCAGCCAGTCACTGCCCAGCCTGGATTTGTGCCTGGGATTGCCTTGACCCAGATGCAGGACTTTGCAGTTGGCCTTTTTGAACCTCATGAGNTGGAGATCTTACCAGGCACAAAGGTGAGACTGACTGGCCTGTAGTTCCCCAGCTCTTCCTTCCTACCCTTTCTGAAAATGGGAGTTATGTTTCCCCTTTTCCAGTCAGTGAGGACTTCACCAGACTGCCAGGACTTTTGCAATATAATAGAGAGGGGTTTAGCAACCTCATCTGCCAGATCTCTCAGTACCCCTGGCTGTATCCCATTGGATCCTATGGACTTGAACACTTTCAGGTTCTTCAGGTGATCACAAACCTGATCTTCACTTATGATGGGCAGTTCTTCCTTCCAGTCCCTGCCATCATCTTCCATGGCTCCAGGAGTGTGGCTTGAAGCCTTTGCAGTGAACACTGAGGTAGAGAAGTCATTGAGAACCTCAGCCTTTTCTACGTCACCTGTGACCAATTCACTTGTTTCCTTTCTGAGGGGGCCCACACCTTCCCTAGTCCTCTTTTTACCATTAATATATCTGTAGAAATTCTTGGTGTTCCCTTTGCCCTCCCTGGCTAGATTCAATTCAAACTGTGCTTTGGCTTTCCTAATCAGCTCTCTGGCTGCCCGGGCAGCTTCCTTATATACCCCCATTCTAGCTGTCCTTCTCCCCACTCCTTATAGAGTTTCTTTTTTTCTTTTTGTGTGACAGCGTGTCCAGGAGCTCCTTGCTCAGCCAGGTAGGCCTCCTGTCGTTCTTCCCTGCTTTCCTCTTTGTTGGAACACATCTAGACGAGTCTTGAAAGTCTCTAGAGAGGTACACTCCACAACCTGTTTGCAGCCTAGTTCAGTGCTCTGTCACCCTCACAGTAAAAAAAATTTTCTCATGTCAGAGGTGGTGCTTTTGCTGTGGCAGCCTTACTAACAGTATGGTTTTAGAGGAGATAATTTAAATTTTGGGTTCTGTGATAGATTTCAGCAGGCTTTAGCACTGTCCTTGTTAGTGCCTTCAAGACACTGTGACACCTCTTATTCATGGTATTTCTTAATGTCTGTGCAGTCAGCATCTATTACTGGCTTCTTCTCTTTCCTGTTTACAAGTGTGAAGCACTTTCTTTTTGAGGCAATGAGAACTGTTTGGCCTTGCTCCAGCTTTTTTCAAGAACTGTGAAAACATCTATCAAAAAACGGGGAGAGAAGGTGATGTTTAGATGCTGCTAGACCAGGCATTCTAGGTGCTATAGCCAGAGGAGAAGATATCCAATGAGAACTTGGATATAGTTTCACTATCTCTCCTCTCACCAGCCATCACCAGACCATCAGAATGCATCTTTGAAGAAACTGAAAGCTACCAAAAAGTCCTCTGTAGCCCTTCTGGCTCTGACATTTTGTTTTGACTCTTCAGGTGCATCTTCCTCTCTTGGTCTCTTGGTTGTGATTAAAAAAGCAACAGAGATTCAATTCCTCTTTGGTTGGCTGTAGCTGGTCTAAGTGTGAGCATAGAAAACGTTTTGCTGCCATGAGTGTCATTTTAAGACTCTTGAAGGATTTTTCTGTTAATTTTTGAATGTGAAACTTTGCATTGTATTTATGAATGAGTGATTATCTTTGATCATTGCTCTTTTACTTTGAGGAAGCTGGCTTTCTCCACTGGTGCAGGTGGGAAACAGGATATTGTGTTGCCCCGGTATTGAAGAGGGTAAAGGTTATGTTCTGTGCAACTAACAGAATATTTGTCTCAATTTTTTTGTTTAATTTGCTACCAAAAGTGAGCCACACAGCTTCTTACTGTCATTCACGGAGGGGGATAGGATTGGTGGGTCAAGTAATTTTGTCTCTGTGTTACAAGACGAAACTCTCTGCACTTGTGGTTAAACTGGGAGCTTTATCTTTAAAAAAAAACCAAAACAACATGTTGCTCCTCTTTCTGCCTTTGTTTCCCTTTGTTCTTATAAACAACCCCATGATCCTAACAAGGAAAGGTAAATCAAGTTGATGTTTTCTGGGGATAGGTATGAAGAGCAACGATCCTGCTGTTGTCACTAGCAATGAGGTGAAGAAGTTTGTCCAGAGCTCCTCAATGATTCCCTGTCAAGGTGGGATGCCACTGCTGAGTATTTTCACTGAGGATCTGTCTGGCTTCTCCAGATTCAACCAACTGCTTTTCTGTAAAGACTCACCCTATTACAAGGCTTTCTTTCAGAAGCTACTGCTTAAGGATTACAAAAGATGCTGTAATCCTAATATGAAGGTTTAAAAGAAGACAGTAAAGAATTAGGCAAGAAATACAAAGGAATGGAATGCATAACCACTCATTTTCCTCAGTATTTACCCTGCAGCATTCCCCTCAGAGATCATCCTATAATGTCAGTTCTGTTTACTCCTTGAGTAAATGTCTGGTGTCACTTTAATAAATCAGATGAACTCTGCTCAGAGAGATATGAAGGCTGTCATTTGATCATTAAGATTATTTACTATAGGGTATGCAGTTGAAATACAATAGTAATACAGACACACACTAACTTAAACTCCTAAACAGACAAAATTAATGGATGAAGCCCGCCATGGTATGTTTTAAAGTAACAGGATGTTGACATCAATCAATCAATACCTAGTTTGGATCATTGTGGTGGTGTTTGATTCAGAACCTTCTCAGTCAATCCAGTATAGCATAGGATGTTTTAGGTAGATCAATAGGAAAGGTAAGGCTAATTATTGTACACGACAGGCTTCTTTCAGGTACTGCTTCTGTGCTATGAGATATAACCACCAGGTCACAGGGCAGGGTAGGCAGTGTCAGCCTCCAGTGTGGGTACATTTACAATAGAAGAGCAAAGCTGTGCTTTTACCCGTGGAGTTCGTTTTCCCTGGGGAATAGCAGCATGATGTTCCCGCATTATCACTCCCCGTTTCTTTCTTCTCGAAAGAAGAGCACTTCATGAGTGCTTTACGTTTCTGTTGAGCTCATTTGCATCTTCACAATTAAAGTACTCCTAACAAAGATAAGATATGTCTTCAGTTGGCTCTAGAGATTATGATTAGGGACTATTAAAGTTTTGCTTGTGTGCCACTTGCTTTCAAGCTGCAGATAGTTTTTCAGTACGCTTATAAATATTTCCAGCATGATTTCTTGAGAAACCAACAAACACCAACAGAAAGCTGGCAGCTCCAGGACTTTGCAGTTCATGTGATTTAATCCCAGTTGAATTTGTCTGTGGCTGAGCAAGACTCTGAGCAAGAGGAAAGCTCTGATATCTGAATGTGTGATGAGATGGCACAGAAGGCCAGCCCTCATTCCGAGGGAGGATTTGCTGGTGTTTTCCGACAGCAGTCTGTGCAAGCTGTGAGTTGATATGTGCCTCAGTAATGTTCAGAGGGGACCATTTAATTGTGAAGGTTGTGATGATCCTGGTAACTTCTCCGGGATTAACTTGAGTGAAGACTGATGGATGAGTACGCGCACATTGAGAGCTAGACTCTTGGCTCTTGCTCTAGGCAGCCCCTGCCTCTGGCTGGGCAGAAGGGTGACCTGATTGCTTATTAGAAGTATATCTTTCCCCTCACCAGGAAAACTTCACCCTGGTGTAGTAACCATATAGCTGGGTTGAATGCTTTCTTGTTTCCTAGACTATTTTGTGAGGCCACTGGGGTGCAATCAATGCCCTCAGGAGCTGAATTCTACCATGGATCCTTTGCCTGCAGAACTGTTGCACGCTTATGGGATCCAATTGCAAGCCTCTGTCTAAGCTGTGTTAAGTTTCACAAGGGAACCTTGTTGGTCAAAGACTTGAGTCCTAGTCTAGCAAAGCTGTTAAAAATGTGCCTGTCTTTGCACACATGAGTAAGCCCCACCTCTCCTTCCACCAGAGCAACTAGGCTTGCTGTTACTCAGGGCAACAGAAGTCACAGTGAGCAAAACGCTGACATATGCTGTACAAAGAGCTGTTTTGTAAGTCCTTCCCTTTCAGCAGCACAGACTAGTGTCCTAATACATCTGTAGTATGTATGATTTAAACAGCCTGGCTGTTGTAACTAAGCTAAGGCAGACTGGGGAGAAAAGAATCCTTCTGTTTGGAAAGAAAGCAACTGAGGTGTTGTATCCCGTGGCCTTTTGTTGACATTTTCATGTTTGTAAAACCTCACAGTTTGATTTGTTGATCCCATGAAATCATCAAGGGAATGAAATACCTGGAAGACTGCTCGATATGAAAGCAGGTTGTGTGAAATGTACTGGACCACTCTGCTAGTGCTTACTTGAATCAGTAAAGGAAAAAATGAGAGACAAAGAGTGGCAAGGAAGTGACACAGTGAGCAATGGGAAATACCAGTCTAAATTTGTGTGGCCTAGGATCTCTAATGATAGGCTTTTATCCTATTACATCTAATTGACATAGAACTTTATCATCAACAAATTGAGAAGTATTTACTCCCTGAAATATTTGGGACATTATAGTGACTTTCTTTTCATGATAGGCTGTTGAAAGGACTATTATGGCCTGGCTCACTTGTAGCCTGGGAAAACGATCCAGCAGTCTTCAAAGTTAATGAAATGTCATTTGTCACAGGCTTTGCAGGTGTGGGACTCTTTCTGCATTATAATACATGATGGAAGTAAGTGGCTGGATTGCAGGCCTGTTGCCAAGTGTAATGCACATTCTGCGAGTGTCACTGGTGCAGCATTGCATAAATCTTACTAATAGCTGGAAGTCTTGAAATGCATGATCTTTCTCTTCTAAGGTCAAGCAAGACTACTCCACAACTTAATTTTAGCCTTGCTGTCTCTGCAGTCAAAATGGTAACACTCAGTCTTTGCTTGTCGGCCTCCTCTTCTGAAGGGTTAACTTTTAAATGGCTTGACTTTTTTTTTTTTTTGTGAACGGGCTATGGAAAAGGATTTTCTGAGTAAGAAATATTTTGATTTGGTCCCAGGCAAAGCACCATGTCAGAGCAGAAGAATCATAGAATCACAATAGCATTTATTCTAACTGTATGACTGGGAAAGGGAAAAATGTTGAGATGGCCAACAGGATTTGCTGGGGTACTGCAAAGTTTGAAATCTGTAAGCTGCTGAGGTAACTTGCATCCAGCAATGTACTTGTCTGAGCTCTAATTACAACAAATAGTGGTATATTGTTTTAGAGACCAGATGCTAGGCTGGTATAAATCACTGTTCCTAAATATCAGAGATATGCAAAAGGGAAAAAAATACCCAACTCCTTTCAGTTTGTCTTGTGAAAGATTTAGTTTGTTATTTCTAGAAAAGTATTTTCTCTCGTTGATTACAGTTTGGGTCTGTTTGACTTGGTGTCTTTGACAGAGCAAGAAATCAAAACAATGTAGAAGGGTAGGCTCCTTGGCTGTTGCTGGTATGCAGGGTTGACATCCCTGTATGCCCTTTTCTGAGTTGTTTAATCAATGGTACCCAAGCCTAAAGTCCTCCAAGCTTGAAGTGCATAACATGCTTGTTTAAACATCCAGTCGAGGTATCTGGCACAAGCCAGTTGGCAGAAAAAAATTGAAATGCTCCTTGCTCTTTTGCCTGTTTCTGCTCTTTCACATTTGTGTCTCTCTGAATGAGGCCGACTCTCACAAATATGGCAGGAACAGCTCACCAACTTGGTTTAATAATCTCTCTGGAAAGAACAAGCTGCTTACAGGTCTTTCCCCTCTTTTCTGTTGGTATTAGTTATTGCAGTATTAGACAGGGGGTGAAGCCAGTCAGTACTTTTTTTCGGCTCTCATAGGAAGGCAAACGCATCGAAGTTTGGTTTTGCTGAAGGTATAAGCACTGATATATCCTCTGGTGGGAATACAGCAGCGCTCTGTTGCACATACTTTGCCTTCCAAGATGAAACTTTTTCCATAGTGCCCTTGGTCCTAAGTGTTAATGGACAAGGACTGATTCTGGAGGTATGTTTAGGAGGAGCAGGTCTTGTATTAAAATCTAGCTCTTGCAGTCAATTTTGTTGATGTTTTGGTCACATTAAAGCTTTTTTTTAATTTTTTTTTTTTTTTAAATTAGTGAACATATAGTAAGAAATACCTCTTAAAGATTCTTAATCTAGATCAAGAAGGACATGGATTCTATTGTCCTGAATTTGTGTCCTTTGGAGGGGTTGAAGGGGTCTTCTAGGGTTATGTGGATGTCCTACTTTGGAAGAGCAGTCACAGAGAAACACAATGCTACGTAGCCTTATTCTAGCTTGCATACTCCGTGAACCTAATCAACAATTTTGAAAATTTATTATTACAGTAAACTCTTAAGTAATATGGTATGTAACTTATGGGAAGACAAGTGAAAAAAGATTTTTTTTCTTTTCAATCCTATTTGCCTCATCTTTAAGAATTTTAAGCTAAAAAGAAAATTTCAAAGTTACAAAATGTGCCCCTTGTGGCACCTCACCTTCCTCCCTCATTGGTGCTGAGATCAAATTTCAAAAGAATTCTAGAAGGATATTGAGTTTCAGGTTTTGTTCCCCCATAGCAGTGATTCTGGCCAAAAAGCTTTTTAATCAAAAGGACCAACTGTAACCTCGTTAATAACTAAGAAAACAATGGCCAAAGGGAAAAGACCTGCCAAAAGTGACAAGTCATTTCTGTTGGCAGAATAATTGGGAGATCGTTATTTTGGTTGAAAACAATGTGATTTGTATTTCTAATTTTGTAAAATTACTTAATTAATAACACATGGTCAGCAATGTTGATTGCAGAGTGGCTCTTGACAGAGGACACTTTTAAAGCAGCTTTATGGGGGCAAATGTAAGGTTATGAAATACTTCAGCAAACAAGACCATGGCTGCTGCTCAGCAGATGATTCTACTTGTCTTGGGAAGGCATAAATCATTATGATATCCTTGACATTGAAACACAAACCATTGTTAGGAGGACTGTGGGATATATCTGTGACCATGGGATCATCAGTGGATGCAAACCAGGCTCGTTCCACTTGTGATGAAAAGTACATTGATAGAGGAGAATGCTACTGCATGGTTGTGCTTGGAAATGTTTGGATATTGAGAAAGTGCTTGGAGGGGAGCTGTGTGCCCTACAGAAAGAAGTCTAGGAAATGCTGCTGCTTCTGGAGGAGCTCTGGCAGTTCTCACCTTGTGTAACTATTTAGGCTAGATTAGGCTTTAGTGTTTGTGTGTGTGCACATTTGTGGGGTGGAGAATGTGGGAGCTCTTGGGGAGAAGGAACATGTGGAGTTACAGCAATTGCCTGTAAGGAGCACATGGTTCACAAGAGAGAAGATCTGGATCCTTTGTTACAGTCCATGCAACATGCAAGTCCTTTAAGCTGTCCTTGTTGCTTCTCCATGCATGCCTCTCTTGTGCTGCCATGGGACTGAGCCTAAGGCACACCTTTCCTCATGCTTCTTTTTTATTTTGTGCAGTCTGTCTGAGTTCCTTCCCATGAGGAAACCAGCTCACAGAGAGTGCAGAGAGGAAAACATGGTAGACAAGGAAGCAGGATACTGGAGTTTTGCCTCTGCTGAAACTTTACAACCTCTAAGAAACTTGCTGCAATTATTCAGAAAGTTGTGGCTCTTGGGATGCCTGTGAGTGCTTGTCTACTATGTCATATACAGTACTTGATTAACTATTGTTTCATGCTGATGAAGGAGGTTGTTCTCTCCATGATTCAGATCCTCTTCACAGCCCCTTTTCTGTAAACCTCTTACTCTTTCATTATACGATCATAATGATTTCCTTTTTGTAGAGTGCGTAGCCTAACACCTATGTACATTGAGTGCCAGGACTTGAAACTATAATAGGCTGAATGCTCACCTTAGAAGCCATTATTCCAGTCATTACAACACGGTTTATGCCTCTAGAGGACATTAACATCTGAAAATGTGTCAACTAGAGTATGAAATTCATCATGATCATGAATCACCTGCCAACTAATTAGAATACTAGAGTTCAGGAAATTGGAATGTTGTATTAATCTTGATACTTTTCAAGCATTTATACTTTTGTTTTCATTTCTGGCCAACTGCTATTGAAGGCCAAAACAGAATGTTCTGATGTGCAAGAGATCAAGTAGTGATAAGGTGAAGAGCCATGTGTAGCCGGAGTGCTCCTTGGAAAGGCTCAATCAGTAATGCAAGCACTCACAAAATCACTGTGTCTAGGTCATAAAGGAGAGGAAGAGATCTTAAAAACTTCTTTATGCAGCTAAGAAGTAATTTTAAGGTGTGTTCTGTCTCTGACTAAAATACAGGTTAAAGCTGGGAAGAGTTTGGCAGCATAACCTTGCTGAAGGGATGAAAATTCCTGGTAACTTTTCCCAGGAGTGAGGGCTCACACATTGATCTGAAGTATAATTATAGCAGTTTCTGGTTCTGCCTATTTTTTCAGCAGAACAGTGACAGTAATAATTGTGGTACAGGTGTGAAAGCTGTTTTCAGCAATTGAATAAATGCCACATGTTAAAATGACTAAAGCATGCAATGACTTTTACTGGCAAAGCCAGACCCCCTGAGGATATTTTACGTTGTTTTTGTTAGCACCTGAAGATCCATGCAAAGGATGACTTTGCAAAATTCTGTCCTTTCGGCTGTTTCTGTTGATTAAACAACTGCTGGGCAATGTTACAAGACAGAGAAAGTGTTCTTCAGTTTGAAGTTGGAATTCATATCTCAACTAAACTCTTTTCCCCCTGCCTTGCTATGACCAAGCTAATTCTGCTACATGGTTTACCATGCTTCTTAATTTGCCCAAGGTCTTAATGAGAGAAACATTTGCAGAGAGGTATGTTAAATCCTGAGAGGTTAATTATTTGCTATAATTGTGATCTTAGCTGTGTACTTTGCTGTTTCATCACAGTAATTTCTAGTTAAAAAAAAAAAAGGTAATAAATATTCACAGCTCTGGGATGAAAATGAATATTTGGGCTTCCCATTAGTAGGTCTACTTTCAGTAGTTAAAATAAGTCTTAGGCAAACAATTTCAAACTGATGCTTAAGCATCTGAATGATCTCAGACTAGTGCTTTTCTGTTGACTTCTGCTCAAACCGTTTTTCTCCAAAACACTTAAAAAATTCTTCATTAAGAGAGATTGAGAGAATAATTACTGAAGTAGTGTTAATGAAAAGGCAGTGGCAGGAAGAAAGGATTGAAGGGAAATAATTTGTTTATTTCCTGTGTGAAAAGGCAAGACTTAAAAACCTCTTCCCAGAGGTTCACCCAACGAGTGGCTTTACCCAAAGAGTGGCTGTTAATGGGTCCATGTCCAAGTGGAGGCCAGTGACAAGCGGAGTGCCCCAGGGATCAGTCCTGGGACCAGTCTTGTTTAACATCTTTGTCAGTGACATGGACAGAAACATTGAGTGCACCCTCAGCAGGTTTGCTGATGACACCAAGATGTGTGGTGCAGCAGACATGCTGGAGGGCAGGGATGGCATCCAGAGGGACCTGGACAGGCTGCAGAGGTGGGCACAAGCCCATGGGGTTCAAAAAGGCCAACTGCAAGGTCCTGCATCTGGGTCAAGGCAATACCAAGCACAAATCCGGGCTGGGCAGTGACTGTCTGGAGAGCAGCCCTGTGAAGGAGGTCTTGGGTGTGCTGGTGAATGAGAAGCTCAGTATGAGCCAGCAGTGTGCACTTGCAGCCCAGAATGCCAAACAGAACCTCGACTGCATCAGGAGAAGTGTGTCCAGCAGGTCGAGGGAGGTGATTCACTCCCACTCTGCTCTGCTCTGGTGAAACCCTATCTGGAGTACTGCATCCAGTTTTGGAGCCCCTATTCCAAGAGGGATGTGGACATGCTGGAGCGTGTCCAGAGAAGGGCCGCAAGGATGATCAGGGGGTGGAGAACCTCTCCTAC
Organism: Psilopogon haemacephalus; assembly: GCA_013396835.1. Taxonomy (NCBI): domain Eukaryota; kingdom Metazoa; phylum Chordata; class Aves; order Piciformes; family Megalaimidae; genus Psilopogon; species Psilopogon haemacephalus. The sequence continues at coordinate 63,699 of VWZI01010429.1, forward strand.
AGACAGAGAACAAAACAGATTTTTTTTTTTTTTTCCCTGAGCTCCACTCAGCAACATATACTCATCAGAGCAGATGATTTGTGCTTTGTGCAGGAGCATTATGGCTGTTGGTTTCCTCCTTCCCAAGGGGCACCACAAGGCCATGGATATAAACAATGTGACTCCTGAATCTGCTTCAAGATAAGTTTCTATTATGACTAATTTATTTTTAAAAAATAAATATATTATATGTGAGCTCATTCTCTGCTCATCACCAAAGCTACCCAATTTTGCAGTCTGCCCTCTATTAGTTTTGTAGCAGGTAAGGTAACTGCTGGAACCAGCCTCCTTGCAAGCACGTGGAGGGCTCCATCTGCCTCTGCAGTAATGAAAGGAAGAGATGGCAATTCTTGATCCTACTCTCAACTGCCTTGCTATGAGCTACAGCTAATCCCTTAGCGAAGTTACACTTGCAGTATCTTCTGTATCCTACAGGGAGACAGTTTGCGAAGGGGTTTCTGGTTTCCCTGCTTTGGAAGGGAGAAGGAATCTTGCTGTTGATGATGGCTGTCTGAACCCTACTCAGTTAGAGCAACCTACCTAAGTACAGCAGGGAGACTTCATTCTTGGCTGGTGCAACCGTTGGAAATGAATGAACTAAGTTGTATATGCTTATTTGTGGAATCAATTACCTTAATGCAAAAAACTTTCTGCTGGATACAAACCCTTTCTTCTCTCAACATAGCTGTGGAACAGAGGTTCTGATTTGCTCCTTGCCTGATGCTGTATATGGGCCACTAACAAGGGAGAGGGAAGCACAGTGTTAGGTGTACTTCTCACAAGTGCACAACAGTGCAGTGTAGGGGCTGAAGTCATGGAGAAAACAGCTTGCTCTATTTATGATACTTTTTTTTTTCCCCTATGATTTGCCCAATTCTGTGGAGTGGTGTCAAGTGGAGAGGGACAATATCTTTTTGGTGGTGTGCAGTAATAAGACAAGGAGCAACAAATACAAACTTGAACATAGAAGGCTTCACCTTAGCATGAGGAGAGACTTCTTTACAGTGAGGGTGATGGAACACTGGAACAGGCTGCCCAGAGAGGTTGTGGAGTCTTTTTCTCTGAAGACTTCCAAACCCTGACTGGATACATTCCTGTGTGAACTACCCTAAAGGATCCTGCTTTTGGCAGGGGTAGGTGGACTTGATCTCTGGAGGTCCCTTTCAAGCTTTTACATTCTGTGATTCCATGAAAGCTTGAGGTATGTAATCTATAATGGGTGACATCTGAAGGTCACAGCACGTCAGGTAATACCTGTGTTTGCAATTTTTGTTTGGGTAGCTACAGACCTTATTCTAACCCAAGACACTTCATGTACTCCACAAACCCACTCTTAACAGGTCTGCAAACAAGGAGTTGGCAGAGGTCTGTGTTGCTATCACTCACCACTCCACAGCTCAGCTCTGCCGATGAGCTCTCCTGGCTCCATCTCAGTTGAGCAAATTCAGTGAAACAGAAGAATCCAACCAAAAATATCTGGAAGGGACTTCTGACATTATTCTCTCACTGCTGCTAAGTCTATTTGGGGCGTGTGGAAAATTTCTTCAGCTCAGAAGAATGGTGTAGTGTAATGCGGTAACAAGGCCTGTAAAGGTTATCAGTGATAGAATCAAATATATCTGGGAGACAAAGACCCTCACTGTACAGCTAATTAAAACTTGTTTCTTCTCTGCCTGTTCCTGTTTGGTGGCCATTGTTTAGAACTGAGCTTCAAGGCACTGGAGCAGAAAAGTTAACTCTGTATTTTAGGACAGGCTTTGTCCAAAACCTTGTATTGGAAAAACTTGTGTACAGTTTTTCTGGTGGGCTGCACAAACGGCAGATCCAGAAGGCATTTGCAGGTAGTTTCTCTCTGCTCATAAGGTCAGTTATAAGACAAACATTTAAAATAAACACAAACAAACAAACAAACCACTACAATAAATGAAGACCCCCTAAACAAATAAATCCAGCTCACCAAACCTGTGACATTGTCCTTTTTAACTTTCTTTGAGCTGGTGGGATTATTTCAGTGAAGGTCTTTTAAACTTTTATCTTTTCCCATAGTAGAATGTGCAGCTGGATCTCAAAGTAATCTCCAGCATTGCTTTTTGCTTATCATAGTATTTGCTCCCCTTTTCCCCTTAGTATCCATACAGCTATTTGAAAAACAAAAGGGCCATGTATTAGGACAGGAAACTGGTCAGTTTTGAGGCCAAACTCTGTGAATGCAATGCCTGTGATTTCCTAGAACAGTGTGTGGGGTGTAATGTTGTTCCATGTTTGGTAGGAAGAAGAGATCAACACCTGTCACCAGCATGTGAGCAATCCTTTCTGGTACAGCTGTGCTGTGCTGTGACTTTTGTTCCCAAAAGCAGGGCTAGTGTAGCCCAGTTTGAGTTGACAGCCAGCCACGCTGTGACTGCTGGCATAAGACTGGTCTGTGAATGGTATTAGCGACAGCATTTGTACCGTGGAAATGCCAAGGACCTCTTGCCCTGCTATGCTAAGCACTGCACATATGCAGAGCAGTACTCACATGATGCTCCCCAAGGCATGCAAAGGCTGATGGAGAGTCCTGGGGAAGTGCAGGGCTGTTCAAGGTCATATGGCAGGTTAGTGGTTCAGCTGGGAGCAGAGCTTGGAGGTGAAACTGTGCTGCCATGGCAGCTCCACTACTGAATTTTTCTCTAGACCTGGAGTTTGTTTTGCTTATTGAACTGCTTGAACAAGACAGTTTTCTTTGGGGGCCTGCTGCCTGCTTTCTCATTCCCTGCATAAGGCAGGCATAAATCATTCTCCATGTCCATAAATTGCAACTGCCAATTTCTGGTTTCTGCCTTGGTGTTTGTGATAGTTTAAGGTATATTTGAATATTCTAGTAAGAGAAATTGGTACTTTCCTGAAAGTTCAGTGCAGAATCTAACTGTGAAAGAATAATAATGATAAAGTCTATATAATTTATTGGTTTGCTAAGAGGTATGGAAAACCAATGTACAAACAATTATTTTTTCTTGGCTCTTGGGCATTGGATCTGTTTGTTTTTTCTTCACTTCTCTCTCTAATCTCCTCCACTAACCTTGACTGAGCAGATAACAGTGAACTTTGCTGGTTGTTTTCTTTCTGGGGAGAGAGAGTGTGACGTTGGCCCTTTCTGGGCTTTATTCTTTA
>VWZI01010429.1:66916-94399 GCA_013396835.1 Psilopogon haemacephalus
GATTTTATTTCTGTATTATTTCTAGATTGTGTATATTTGTAAATGCATAAAAATATATCGTGTATGTGCTTGTAAATTTAGCTTTGTTGTAAAATAGAGCTTTATCTTACTTCCAAGCTGTCTGAGCTGGTGAGGGGAAGTTTCCAATCCAACACAGTGGTGAGTTCCCAAGGTGTGTGCTGTGCAGCTCATCAAAGGTGATGATATTTTTGACCCTCTTCTTCATGGTATAACTTCAGAGAACAACGTAGGGAATTCTTCTCTCTCCAGGTGATAGGAATGGGATTTGGAGTGTGTGATTCTTTTTTTGTCAGCTACTGTCACTATTGGAAACATCAGATTCTATTGGTATGTTTTTCACAACGAGTCCCCTACATTCTTTGCCACTCCCTGCTCCCTCTTCCACTCTGCAGTTTTGGAGCAGCAGCTCCTGATGACACTTTTCTGTTGTCAAGCTTCTGGTGTGTTCTCAGTAGTTGTGTGATCTCTGAGAGGAGTAGCTGAGGTAAAAGTTTGGAATTTGAGAGCCCGCTCTTGACGTGGTTAAAGCCAGAATAGTTTGACACTGAATATGATCACAGAATGTGCAATATGAGTAGTGATTCTTGCTCGAGACCTGCAGCTTGTGGGGTACAGCATCTCTGCCTTTTTAGGCAAGCATTCAGCTCTATTTCAGTGCCTCCAGGAGCTAGAGAAGTCACTCCCTAAGTACTGGTGTCGCAACTTTAATGGCCTACTTTCCCTTTTCAGAGGTGGTTAACCCTTCACGTCTCAGAATTTGTTTGGCTTTGGTTCTTGGCCACTGTATCTTGTCATGCTTTTTCCACTGGCTTAATGAGCTCTTCAGTACCAGAAGCATTCCCTTTTAATCAAAAGGAATCATATCTTATGATACATTTAACAGTATTCAGTTCCATCTTTCTTGACATAGTTCAGAATTCTTGGCTTAAGTGTTTGTGCTTTCTTTCAGTCTGCATCTCTATTCATGCTTTTCAAGGTGGGGATAGTGAATACTCAGGGTGTTACCTCCTTTCTTTCTATCGTGCATATATTTTGCCATCTGTTTTCTGCCAGGGCCATTTTCCTTATGATGGTATTGCAGACTTCCTGGCACGTGAGGTCTTGACTTGGGCTGAGACTTAGGCATGGTTACTGGGATACCAAGACCAAAATCCAAATAAATCAATTTAGACTCAGATCTTACTGTGTTCCCCTCAAGTGTTCTTCCTTCTTCAGCTAAGAAAATAACACATTCCCACAGTACTACCCAACTCAAATTAAAAATAGTAATAATGTAAGTCATATTTGTATGAATAATTCAATTTTTAGGAAATGCATTAGGGAAACCCTTTCAGATAAGCTTTCAAATTTACAGTAGTAATGATCTAAGAGGAAGAGATTGTTTGCCATGAAGTAAATTATGCATTAGAGGACCTTTTTAATATTTTTATTTAACACCTAGTATTGATATGTTCATTGATCTACAGAAGCTGCTGTACTGTAATATGCAAATCAATTAAAACTGTAATTAAAGTGAATATTATGTGCAAGCCTCAGGATTTGTGACAATATAGGTATGTATATATCTCTGTAGTCTTCAATTTCCTCATGTCTCCAGTCTGCTGTGACTGATGCTATTTTAGGAACAAAAGAAACTTCTCTGGGCATAGAGGTTACAAAGAACAGAGTTACTTGGCCATTAGCCTATGTGAGCTGTGGTTGATGCATGGCTTCCATTAGCTCTTTTTAAATAAGTCTGCTTATGGTTTGGCAAAGCATACATGAAAAGGCCTAGAAGCTAGGGTATCTTTCACACCTTTCACATTTCTCTGGCTCTAGGAAGACTATTTGGTCAGGACTGAAAAAGAAGCTGATGATGCCATATGGGATGCAGGCAGCTGGATCTCCATCAGTGTTTGATAGAGGATAGTTCCCACGGAATTGGTGCATATGTATGTTTGAGGTGTGTCTTTTGCAGCAATATTTTTCAAGTAAGCAAACACCAAGGACTTCCATGCTCAAAAAGCCATTAGCAGCCTGAGTAGATAGGTGCTGAAAGTTGTGGAGGCTTTGCTCTTTTTGCTGAGGTACCAAAACAGGAGGTGTTCTGCAGCAAATACTGCTCTGATTCCTTTCCTGTTGAAGGTGTAGCTTGCTCCTTATACCTTCCCTGTGAAGGTAGCAGGTCAAAAATGGTAAAATCTTTCCCAATGGTTGGGAACAATTACAGATTAACTCTCAACTGCTTCACCTTACTTAGAACCAAGGTAATAATGTTTAACATATAGACACAGAATGATGCTGTAGCAAAGTGGGGCTTTGTGCTGGCTGTTCTGCAAAAATACAGAAGGAAAAGCAGTAAACTCTGCAACATGCACCACATGCCCTTGAATGCACAGTTTTGGTATGCCCACATTCCCCATGAGTCTGGGACTGAAGGAACAGGGCCCATGACTTTCCACAGTCTGATGTGCCAGGGATTTAGCAAACCTGTGCAGGGCACAGCTGCTGTTTGGCTTTTCCCAGAGTATAAGAAAGCCCCAGTGCATGTTGCCCTCTCATGGGAAGTGTTGGTTCATTTAGACATGTTTTATGCTGCCAGGGGAAGGTGAGGCTTTTGTCCCGTTGAATCTTCACACTTAGTAATTTGCAGGCTGAAATGTGATATTGCTGCAATTCTGAAATGGCACTGTGCAATGAGAAGGTATGTGGAGAGCACCAATACCTCAGTCTGGAGGGTTGCCCTCTCATACTCTACCCTCAACGATGGTTTCCAGGTGCACACTTTCCTTTGACTGTTAACAAAGGTGCTTTCCCTGCTCCCTACTGTAATGATGCCCTGTAGCACTGGTGTAATTTGTATTGCAGTTTTCTCTTCTTGTCTCTTTAGACCTGGAGTGGTTTTCGGTAACTTTCCACTTAGAAACTCATATATTTGAGGTTCTTGAGCAAATTGAGTCCTTGCTAGATGAGTTTTTAGACTACGGTAAGTACTTCAAAATATTGCAAAATTATTGTGACAAAGATCTGCTGCTTTTTTCTTTTGCTCCATTCATCCTAAATGCTTCTGAAACAGCTTCCTCTCTAGGTCCTGCCTAGCAGAAACCTTTTTTTTTTTTTTTTTCCTCCTTTCCCATCACTGTTCAGATTACTTCAGTTAAACTTTGCTCTAAAGCAATAGACAGGTCTGGTCAGATTCCACTTCAATATTTGTATACTTTAAAATGCACATTTACAGAGGAAGATATGAAAATGAAAAACCCATTCAAGAAGAAAAGTTTCCAGTGAAATGCTGTTAAGACCAAACATTTTTTTTCCCAGGTAGGATTATTCTTTTGACCTCTTTGTTGGCAGGAAATGTGAAAAGATGTAGATTTGCTAGAGATGGCTTTAGCAGAATAAAATTTAAATGAGGCCATTAAAGCACTTTGAGACCCAGATCCACAGAAGAAGTAAATGATGTGCAGCTCAGTGGCTGGTGGGTGAATATAGGCTGTCATAGGAACGCCTATGTACAGGTGTATAGTAAATGCATTCCTGGTTACCCAGATCTTTTGTGCAATGCTGCTACCTCTGTAGCACCCAAACCCCTGGGTGGTTTTGTGCCATTTTGATGTTTTTTGCCAAAACTATGCATCCTCCAGCATTTTGGATAACTTCTATAGCCGTCCATCCCCAGCATCACATAACTTCTGATGGATCCTCAACTATATTGGCTGGCACATCAGACTTTTTTCACTTTTCCATTGGCCTGTTGCAGAGCATGGGAACAGGGAAAAACAAGGTGCAGGCAATCTGAAGTTTGTGGGCAGAAGTAATATGCTGTGGAGGAAATATATTTGAAGGTACTGTGATGGAGAGAGTAGAAAGGCAAGTTTTTGCTGGCTTCTTGTTTTGAAAATCAGAGCACTAATCCTAGGATTCTCTAAACTCCTCCAGCATATCCCAGGGATGCCTGGAAGACTGTGTCTGCATTCTGCTCTGTAACTATTTGTGGCAAAAGTTCAAGACACCTCTGCTTTTGATTCTTGGTTCAAACATAGTATTTACAGCTGAGGCTGCTTGTAAAAAGGGCTATGCCTTTAACAGCTATTTTGGGGACTTTCTGGTTTAGAACAGAGATATTACAAGAGCATCTTGGAGAGTTTTGGGACTCTCTTTCACACTGAGTTGTCTGTAAAGCAAACAATAAATGAGTTCTCATGAAAATGATACTTTTCAGTTTATATCAGAATTGAGACAATTGACTACCTTTTTGAAGTTAAATACAGCTCCCTTTCTTGACCCAACTCCTGTTATAAAGGAATCTGATCAAAAAACAGGTGAAGTAAATTGGGAAATAAAAAAATGTTATTGTCACAACATGTGCCCAAAGCTCAGCACCGCTTGGAATATTATTTAGTCTCTAAGATGGAATATTTAGTCACAAGTAGACAGCTTAGATGGAATTTTCTTTCATTTGTCATTTTGTGTTAGTCATTCCTGGTGTTTAGAGGTTGCACAGAGTATTGTGTCATCCCTAGGGTCCTGTTTTTTGAGTTCACTAAAATTAAGCTTAGGGAGTTTTCTGGCCAAAAACTTAAGCAGAAAGTGAGGGTGCCTTGAAGGAACACAATAACAAATAGGGAAGGATAATCTTTCATCTGCAGCTTTCTAGTCTATGCACATTTCTAGTCCATGTGACTTTCCCCTCATACATTTTCACGAGCCCTGGTTTGAAGTTACCTATACGAGCTGCAGACCACAGTTTCTATTCCAGATGCACCATGCCTGTGGTTCAGATTTTGGAGTGGGAGGGAAGGGAAAGAAGATAGAGGGAAACAACCTGAAAGTCAGCAGTGCCGGAAGCCAATTTTCCTGATTGGTTCCTTTGTGATTGCCTGACATGCGCTCAATAAACAAAGACAAAGGAAGACTTTTGTTTGTGTACTATGTTGGGATCTCCATGCTAAGTGCTGAAGGCAAATAGTGAAATGACAAGTGTTCTTGGAGACAGAAGTTAATTTAACTTGACTTATTTAGCTAGCTGCTTTGGTGAGAAGTGGAAGCTGCAGTATTACCAAGGTGACCAGCAGACCTATTTCTGGCAGAAGTACTTAAGCCTAGGTCTGAGAGCATGGAGAGATGCTGCTTAAGGAAGATGCTTGTCAGTGAGAGTAGCAACATCTGTAGTTTTGAGGAGTTAGTTCTTTACCTAGTGAATAGAGGCTGTGAAGCAGAAGAGGTGACTGTCTCAAGAATGGGGTTAATATCCAGTCCATCTACATGCTTACATAGCTTTGACTGAAATTCTGTCGACCTTTTTTTATCAGTCAGTGGCTCAGAGAAAGATGGTTGATGCAGTAACTGACATGTGGAGTGGGAGAAATGGTTAAGGAGTAGGAGAAACGAGCCAGCAGTGTGCCTAGGTGGCTACGAAGGCAAATGGCATCCTGGCCTGGATCAAAAGCTGTGTCCTCCAGTAGCAGGAAAGTGATTGTGCCCCTGTACTTAGTCCTCATACATACTCACAGCTTGAGTACTGGGTTCAGTTCTGGACACCACAGTAAAGAAATACAGTGAGGTCCTGGAGGGTTTCTAGGGAAGAGTGACAAGGCTGGTGAAGGATTTGGAGGCTATGTCATATAAGGAGTGTCTGAGGGAGATGGAATTATTTATTCTAGAGAAGAGAAGGCTAAGGGGAGATCTTATTGCTCTCTACATGTCACTGAAAGGAGATTGTAGTCAGGATGGTGTTGGTCTCCTCTCTCAAGTAACTGTTAATGAGTGGAAATGGGCCTAAGTTGTGCCAGGGGAGGTTTAGATTGGATATTAGGGAAAAAGTCTTTACTGAAAGAACGGTGAGGCATAAAAATAGGTGAGGAATACAAATGGTGAGGCACGCAAATAGGATGCCCAGGGAGGTGGTGGAATTGCCATCCCTGGAGGTGTTCAAGAAGTGTGTGGACATGACACTTCAGGGTATAGTTTAATGATCATGGTAGGTTGGACTTAGTGATCTTAAAGGCTTTTTCCAAACTTAATAATTAGAGCTGTTGGGGAAAGGGAAAGACAGCTAGGTTGCTAGGTAGATTGACCGTGGAATCATAGAATGGTAGGGGTTGGAAGGCACCTCCAGAAATCCTTGAGTCCAACCTCCTTGCTAAAGCAAGATCAGCTAGGGCAGGTAACACAAAAACATGTCCAGACAGGTCTTGAAAGTCTCCAGAGAAGGAGACTTCGCAATCTTCCTGGGCAGCCTGGGCCAGGGCTCCATCAACCTCACAGTAAAGAAGTTTTTCCTCATGTTGAAGTGGAACTTCCTGTGTTCCTGTTTGTATCTATTGACCCTTGTCCTATTCCAGGACTCCACTGACTGGCACCTTCTTCTTGGCACCCACCCTTCAGATTTAGAAACCTTAATAAGATATCCTTTTCTCTTTTCCAAACTGAACAGGCATAATGGGAAATATAGGCACATTAGAATTTTAAGTCTTCAACAGCCATTGTGTTGGGAAGTTTTAGTTTTCAAACTGCTGTTTTGAAGGTCACTTGTAAAGTGAGGATCCTAGAGTATCAGGGCTGAAATGTCATTCATCTGTGGTGTGTAAAGCCAATGTTACTGCTTCTGAGTTATTTTTCTGTTTTCTGATTCACTGGGACTTCATCCTAGTGGGTTTCAACAAAAATGAACTCTTTTGGGCCAAGAATATTATAGAAAAATATACTTTTTTAAAAAAAAAATTTTTATTTTTAAATAAGGAAACTTACTTCCAGCTTTTAGCAAGAGGACCGATTAATAAATGTTAAAATGGAGTTTTGTATAGGTGGCGAGATAAAGCATTGGCGAGAGATTAAGGAGTGCCAAGGGATTTTGTAGCAGAGTTTCCAATGAAAGTTGCTATGTTTCCTTCTCATTATGAGAATTTCTAACTTGAAATGTGACTCTTCTGTCCCCAGAGGGCTCCAGTCTGTGCAGAGAGCACTTTCCAGAAACAGAAGATGGTGGTAGAAGAGATGAGTGCTTTCACCAGTTTTCACATGATTTGTTTGAGCTGTTCCCTGCCTGGCTTTTGCCTTGGAGATGATAATGTGCCCACAGATCTGGCGTTTCGTGGTTGGTTGCTTACTGAACAAGGGATGGTAGTGGAAGAACAGAATCTGGAAAACTGAGGGTCTGGAGGCAGAGACACCTTCCTTGGCACAGCAGGATAAGGAACAGATGTTTGTCTGTGGCTACAGAGCACAGCAGGGCAGTGCTGGCAGGTGTAGCTGCAATAATTTGTGCTCTACAGTACTGAAAACCTGACGTAAAACGAGAGGGAAGAGCCAACTCTAAAAAAGAATGGAGAAACCCACAAGTAAAGGAAACAAGCCCCTTCAGAGTAATATTAGTGCAACAAACAGGATAGATTTTATTTTGCTTCTTTTTTATTTCCAGATTGTTTTTTAAGAAAGAAGAAAATCCTGTTTTGGGGATATTCTTTTCCTGAAAAATAGGATTTTCTGGACAGTTCTCTTGGATACTTGTTTGCAGGAATTTGCTACCCTGCATTATGGCCATGATGGTGTTAGGTTGACAGTTGGATTTGATGATGTTAGAGATTGGATTTGATTATTTTAGAGGTCTTTTCCAATCAAAACAATGGTATTGTAGTGCAGGGACGTTCACTGAAATGCACTTTACTCCTTAAAGTGAGTTCAGTGTTTTTGTGTGCAGAAAGGGAGTTTGACTTCAACATGGCTTAAGAAATGTAAATTAAAGGCATATGATACTCCTGTCAAGATTGACAAGTGTCAGGGTTAGGGTTGACAAGGGAAGACATGATCTTTCTCACAGAAGTCTTACATGTTTCTGGTACCTAGGCAATTTTATTTGGGGGTTGTTTTCTTCCTAGAGATAGGCATCTTCTTTTCTCTTTTAGCCTTCTATTATCACAGTTCCTTACTCTGAAGGTGGTATGAATAGAATTTTTGCCTATGGTGGTTGATTTTCACGATGATTTTGCAAGGCTAAACAAGTATGATTTTAAGATGCTAAAAATGCCTTTTCAGGTTAGACGCTGGAACAGTGTCAGCCCAAATGTTCACACTGTGAGGAGGTCTAGCTTGGAAATGATCCCAGGAACACCCATGCCTCAGGCTGATGGGAGTCAGATCTATTATTCTGGTGCCACCTTTGGTCACCTGGGGCACTCTCTGCATTAGCTTAAAATAATAAATTGCTTTGTGCTATGTTGCAATGACCTTCTTAAAAGACTGATAAAAGTTTGTGGATCACAAGGTGATTATCCAGTCTATTAGAACAAAATCAGCCAGAAGAAAATAATGACATTTGGAAGATGGATCTGAATTCTCCTCATGAAATGACTTAGGACCACAGCTAAATCACCCAGCTTAATATCCCATTAGGTTCTATTCACTGCAAAATTCCCAGGTGCTTACATTTTAGGCCTAGTGTGCTCTAAGTAAATTACATTATTATCCAGGATTCTGGACCAGTATGGGCTCTCTTTGCTCAGAGGAAAATGTTTTCCTTCTGGACCCCTCTACTTCTGAACAGCTTAGAATTTAGAGCTCTATTTTCCTGAGGAATTTGTCTTTGTCCATGGGAGTAAAGTACAAGTTGGCCAATTCAAATAAGGCTTTATGTTCTTCCCTGTTATGAGAATAAGGAGGAAGATGGCAAGGAGATTCTTGTCTGGACTTCAAGGACTTTGTGTCTAACTTTACAGGGTATTGGGGTTTTAATTGTTAGCAATGAGGATGCTATTTCATATGAATAAGTGGGTGTTTATTTTGATTTATAGTGCACTTTGGATTGGTGGCTGGAATAAGCTGGGCTAATGTGAAAAAAAGAGTTGTACCGAAGGAAGTATTTTGGTCCTCACATAGCAGTATCCCTGTTAGAGCTCTTAGTAGCATACATGATTAACCAATCCAATAATGATGGCAAGAGAAGACAATTTGCTCATCTTGGTAAGTAGGACTGCACCTATTTACTGCTTGATGCCAAACTTCAGCGTTCACCCTGTGCCTGCATTCAGGAATTACCAATGTGCATAGATATACTAGTACTGGCTAAATTTTGCTAGCCCTGAAGCTGATCTGTTTATCTCTAGAAGCCTGGCCAGGACTCTGCTTTTTGCTCAACAGTTTAAAAATCATATTGCTGGTCTTTGCCCTCAGTAGTAGCTGACCTGCCCAGGTTTGTGCTGGCACAGATGTGATTGCAACATGGCCACTAAGTGTGTGAACATGACTAATCCTGTTCAAGTCAATCAGACTAACGCCCTGAGGAGTGTCTGTGCTTGGTGCTGCAGGAAGCAATGGAAAAGTCTTCTTGTTTCTCTAGACAAAGGTTCCTTTTCAAGACTAAAGTAAAGAATGCCTGTACCTTTTTTTTTTTTTTTTTAGATTAAACCTTATATTGTGTTCTGTAAGTAGCATTTTTCTATTATTGCTACAAGAAAACACAGATTATTAGACTGCAGATGCCTGAAATGCTCCAGAAGCAGAAATCTATTGCCTTATATATTTAAGTTTGTGACAACTGCTTGTTTGTTTGTTTGTGTTCTTTGAAACAATTTCAAATGCAGGGGGGGTAAATAGCCGGGTGAATGTTGACAAGATATTCATGAACTACTCTACCAGGGAAGCTTTGATTTATTAATCCATAACAAAGATAAAATCTGTCAAGTACTAAAAAGGCTAGGAAAGTAGGTCTGCAGTGATATAAAATTGCTATTTTTTTTCTCTTTAACCAATTTCTAATACTGTTCTTTGAACACTCTTATGCATTACACAGGTATTTGTGATATATTTTTAGGTGTGAGTAAGTACTATTTCCTGCAAAGAGGGAAAGGGGGGCAAGTGTTCTGGAGAGTGACAATTTATCCACAAAGGACAAATGAGCGGGTTTTTGTAACTTTGAAGGAGAGAGTTGATGTTCTTCTTTAATTTAAATATAATGACATGAAAATCCGATCCAAATAGACTCTACATCCAAGCCAAAAATTAAGGCAAAGTAAGTGTCTGAGTAGTGGAATATAATTCCATGAGCTTTAAATGCGATATGTTGTATTTTTGAACTAACTAGAGACAATGAGAGCATAAAGAATGTTAGCTAGAAGGATGTAAAAAAATTTTTTAAAATTTATTTATTTATGTATAATCTGGCATCATGACATGTGGTAAATACACCTTAATATTTTTGTATGTTGTTAAGCCCTTAGCTCCTGGGAAAGTCTTTTCCACTGAGCCATCACTCTAAGGAGGTGGTGTATTTTGGGGACTGGGTGTGAGAGGAAAAGTGAGGCCTGCTTTGTGTTCCACACTGTCACTGAGCTGTTTGGTGATCTTGGAGCTGTTTAATTTCCTTGTGCTTGTAAGAATTTTGAGGGAAAATACTGTGTGTTAGAGACTTGTAACCCCTCTTTAATATTTGTGCATGCAAATTTATCCAGAGCTGCCATCTACTTGCTTCTGCAGTACCTAAATAATTTTCTCCAGGTAACTGGGATCAGGTATGTTTGATGATCTTGCTCACACTCTGTATTTGTATAAGCAAAGCCTTTGCAAGAAGATCTATCTGCAATTGCTGTTATGAAATAAGGGATTCTTATAATAGGTACTTGTTAGAATGTACAGAACAGTTTAGCTAAAAGGTGTGATGAGAGTGGCTTCAAATCTGTAACTCAGAAGCTTGTGTTCTATGTTTGGCTTTGATGGCAGCAGTCAGGCAACTCTCATGGAAGTGCAAGTGGATCCCAGGGATTCCTGTGAGGCAGGAATTTGGTCCGGCACCTGTTGTCAAAGGTGGTGTCTATGCATCCCCTACCATTCTTTTGATGTGGTTGATCAGAAGAGAGCACCATGTACAGAACAGATGACCCTCTTTCCCTCCCCTTCCATGCTTGTTTTCTCAGCTGACACTTGACCAGACCTGAACCTATGTAGCTTGTGAGCTTTGGAGGGATAAAACGACAAAAAAGCTTTAGGGAGAGGAACCAGGTCAGGATATTTTAAAAACTCTAACGTTGCTGCTGTTTTTCTGGTTTTTATATCTTAGCCTAATGGAAGAGCAAATCATCATAGAACTGAGACAAAGAAGGGATTTTCAACCAAATGTGATTCCAGTGCAAACCATAAGGAGCTTCAGTGCAGTCTGCCAAGCATATCTAAAGTCTTTTTCCAAGGTGAGGGGGTTTAACTTTTTTGTTCTACAATTCATATCCTGTTTGACCTGAGAGGAAATCAGAAGAAAATCACATATAGTAATAACCTCTTAAGAGGTTGACCATTAACAAAGAAAATACTGGAGAAAATGAATGCTTTCACAAGATTGATGCATCTTCTGCCTCCCAGCTTTACATATGTGTCAATCTGCTTAGATTCAGAAACAAGAGAAGAAAGATGATGGCAGCTCTTGCCAAACCCAGGGAAAAGAGAAGGAGAGAAAAAAGAGAAAGAAAGAAAAAAAAAAATCCCAAGGCAGAGTGAATGACAACCCAAGCAAAAAGCCAACACTTTAGCCTCTGGCAGTCAGGCAGGTTTTTGTAAGCTTTTTCCTTCCCTTGGCCTTAAACTATATAAATAAATAAGTACATCAACCAGCCTTATTAACAAGGACTAGGAAGCTGGTGGTTGTAATAATATCTCCCCTTCACCTAGAGCAGAGGTTCTATTCTATTTCCTTTCACATAGATGGCAAAGGTCAGCTATTGAGAGTGACTTGTCGCTGCTGTGAGCATCTGTGTCTCTATATTACTAGCTTCTACTGTTTCAGTCCCAAGTGTGTTTCTGTTTGGTGTGGGGTTTTTCGTTTGTTTGTTTGCTGGTTTTTTTGGTTTTTTTTCTATAAGGCTTCAGCATCCCAGGCTTATTGGGAGAGGAAATATATCAAAAAAAGCAACCCACAAACCAGGTTAAAAGCACAAATAAAGTTGGAGAGAGAAATAGAAAGGGGAGGAGGAAAAAGGATGAGGAGATCAGTCCAATTTTCTTTGGAGGCGTATCACATTGTTGGGACTGTCTGGCAGTGTTCCAGTGCTTCAATTGAAAGTGAATTTCTTTTATTGAATTCCATCCAGAGATATCATAACCTCAAAAGGCTAGTATTACCCAGAGGGTTTCAGATGAAACCATCAGAGCGTGACTTTTGAAATGCAAGAAGTCACAATTGTTGTTTGAAAACATGGGACCTGTCAAGGCCCCTCTTTCCAGACAAACGAGTTGTTTACATAATTCTTCCACCCACCATATTGAGGAGAAAACCCTTCCACTGCTGGGTTTTTTTTTTTTTTTTTTTTTTNTCCAACTCCCTGCCATAGGCAGGGACACCTCCCACTAATAATTATAAAAATGCCTGGTAAACTCCACAAAACCATCTCGTGGCATGACAAGCAAAACTTAAACACTGGGTTCTTGAATGTTCATTTCAGGTTAGTGGAGTGGGCAACAGAAAGGCTTCTGGCTTTTGGTGAACCAGGCAAGTCTTCCTGCAGTTGTAGTAGTAATCACAATAACCAAGAAATGGAATAGCAAGGCAAAGATCAAGGTGTTGGAAAAAGATCTGAAAGAAAATGGAGCTACAAATCTTCATGAAGCCGGAGGGAAAAAATGATTGGGTGTGGTCCTTCAAGCTAGTAAGACACATTGGGCATGCTCTGCTTGCCCTGGCAATGGCAAGATTAAACCACAGGTGGCTACTGTTGGCAGGAATCGCCGTCATGTACCCTTGCCATTTACTGTGTGAGGTGACATAGCTTTGAAAGCTAGAAGATGGCTGGCATCTTTCTTTCCTGGAGGGCAGTGTGTTGCTGGGAGTCTTTTTGACTGGTCTTCAGAGATGTGAAGATAGCATGTATGTATGAATGCATGTTTTGAGGACTTCTCTTTAGTATTAGGTGATTTCCCTTAGTATCAGGTGGTAGAACAAGAGGAAATGCCAGGAAATGTTTAGATTGGATATCAGGAAAGATTTTGTTACTGAAAGAGTGGTCAGGAATTGGAACAGGTTGCCCAGGGAGGTGGTGTGGTCACTGTCCCTGAAGGTGTCCAAGAAAGATGTGGAAAAAGTACTTCGTGACATGGATTAATGGCCATGGTAGTGTTGGGTTGATGGTTGGACTCAGTGTCTTTGGAGGTCTTTTCCAGCTGAAACAATTTGATGATTTCATGTTCTCAACAGTTATTTATTTATTTTTTTACTCTCTATCCATAGAGCCCAAGGTGGAGTTGTAATGATATTCCCACACTTACTAGGAGATTTTAACATGAAAGGAATCAATATAAGGGATGTATAGTGGGTATCTTTCACTGAGAGGTAAAAAGATTAGTGGAGAAACACTGGTTGTGTTCTGATACGAGCTCTACTTGCACAGATTGTTGAGAGGTCAAAGAAGTCTGCAGTGAAAAGGGGAGAGAGTCATAAAGCATGCAGTAGGCAGGCTACATAAAATAGTTGGGGGAGTTAAATATAAATTTGACTAAGTCAAATAATACATAAAAGTGGCACAAGTGAGAAACTGATCAAAAACCTATATGCAGTGTTTTCCTTATGTATTGACACAATGCTGCATGCTTTGGAGGGGTGAAGGGGAGATTGGGTTGACAGTGGATTTCTGGTTCAGAAATCTGCTAGCAGCACTTTAAAACTGGTGACCAAAATAACAATCTGCATTTTGGTAGCACTATGTGGGTGAGAAGGTAAATGTCATTTATGATTCACTGCTTGGCAAAATCCCTAGTGGACACGACAATACCTTTGAAAAAATGCCTTCAGCATCATGCCTTTCTAGGGAAAAAATAAAAATAAAGAAAAAGGAGGGTAAATGAAACATTTGTCTTCAAGCAGGAGAGACAAGATGTAGGTGCAACGGTGATCACTTTGAATTTCTCAATACACCCACAAGTACCCAACAGAGTGAGAGACCAAGATAAGAAGTTTAGCTGATGAACATTTCATAAAACAAAGTGTTTCAGATCACATGTAGTTCAAACTGGTGGGTGTCAGATGAGTGTAGATATGTGATAGAATAATGACTGCTATGTACAAAACAACATAAACTATTAGAAGATGATAACATCCTAATGTCCCAGAAAGCCTTAGCTGTTCTTTTAACATGCAAAGCAGAAAACAAAATGAGGAGTTGAGCCAGAGAACGAGAAGATGACGGAAAGAAAATTGTGATGATACAAAAAAAGGCATAAGTACATTTACTTGTCTGCAGAACAGATTGTATTGTGGATTACTGCATCCTGAAAAGTAGTCTTGATAGAAAAAAGAAATCAGTTCTACCCCTTGAAACCTTTTATGCGAAAGAAATTTCACTAGCAAATCAGAAAGGCTGAAGAAAGTTGAAGATACCAAAGAAGCAATACTCTGGTCATTTGCCAAATTAAAATGAGGTACTTGGAAAAGAAAACTGAGATATCTCGTAAGACTTTCCTATAAAATCAGACAAAAAAAATCTAAATGAAGGAATTATAATTTTGGGGTTTGAGGCTCTGTTGATAATCCTATCCCCACCATTGTATTCTCTACCTAGACACTAATGATTTGTGAGAGACTACTTTCAACTGTCTATCTACTCCAGATCATTCAGGGTCAGCAAAATCCCAAGCACAACTCCAGGCTGGGTGGTGAATGGCTGGAGAGCAGCCCTGAGGAAAAGGACCTGGGGTTCTGGGGTGATGAAAAGCTCAACATGAGCCGACAGTGTGCACACATGGCCCAGACAGCAACTGTGTGCTGGGCTGCATCAAGAGCAGCGTGGCCAGCAGGGCAAGGGAGGGGATTCTCCCCCTTTACTCTGCTCTCGTCAGACCCCACCTGGAGTACTGTGTGCAGTTCTGGAGCCCCCAGCACAAGAAGGACACTGAACTGTTGGAGTGAGTGCAGAGGAGGGCCACAAAGATGCTCAGAGGGCTGGAGCACCTCTGCTAAAAGGACAGGCTGAGATAGTTGGGGCTCTTCAGCCTGGAGAAGAGAAGGCTTAGAGGAGACCTTATAGCAGCCTTCCAGTATCTGAAAGGAGCCTACAGGAAGGATGGGGAGGGACTCTTCACAAGGTCTTGTAATGACAGGACGAGGGGGAATGGGTTTAAACTGGCAGAGGGGAGATTTAAGCGGGATGTTAGGAGGAAGTTCTTCAAAGTGAGGGTGGTGAGACACTGGAATGGGCTGCCTAGGGAGGTTGTGGCTGCTCCCTCGCTGGAGCTGTTCAAGGGAAGGTTGGATGAGGTCTCGAGCAACCTGATCTAGTGGGAGGTGTTCCTGCCTGTGGTGGGGGGTTGGAACTCGATGATCTTTGATGTCCCTTCCAATCTAAACCAATCTATGATTCAGACCTAAAAAACCCTCACAAACAAACGAACAAACAAAAAAGAAACCAACAAAGAAAACCATGGAAAAGGGCTATGCAGGAAAACATTGCCCTTAAGCAGTAACAGATTACTGATGGTAAAGGGCCTCCACATCTTAGGGCTCCATTCAGAAGCTTGAAACAAGGAGTTCTTTAAGACAACTGCAGAAAAAAGAACTGTTATCTGTTTTCTGTCTAGCTACAGGGTTGGAAAGACAGACAGAAGTGACAGTATACACAACCACAGTACTGAGGGGCTTGTGTTTCACAATGCTGAATAGGTTTTTGGGGAATGTATTGATGAGCCCTCTAATAGCACTGTAGTAAACCCTGCAAAATCCAGTACTATTGGAAATAAATCAGTATACATGATACAATAGCATGTGGAGCAGATGCTGGAGTTCTGCTGGAAAAAGAATACAATTTTGGGTATGTGCCTGATCCATATGTCCTTTCATAAAAAGGGGGAGTTGCAGCTCTCACCATAAAAGCCACACTAAACCCGTAAATACAGTAACACACCACAGCAGCAGAGAATATATTAGTGGCAAATTTGCATGGAGTGGTTGCTCTTTTACTCCACTCTCAAGTCAGCATGATTCTATCAATCATCCTTTTTCTCTGTCGGGAGAGGAGATCAGGAATTTAGCATTTCTAATCTTTACTAATTATTGAAAGAAAAATTGTATCTCCGTTGTAGTACTATGTATGAACTGGGTAATGAGAGTGTTCTAATGAAATCTACGAGGGTGAGTTTGTGCAAAAGAGAGATGTTGACTAACTCTACCTGTTACCTTTGGCTCTCAGTGGGGAAAAAAGCACTATTTTTGGATCTGTGGTGATCCAGAATATGAAGATCTGTGGGTTTATTTTGGTGAAGTATATCCTTATCAACAACAGAAAAAGCTGTATGGCAGAAAATGAGTTGACTGATTTAGGTGGCTGGTGTGAGGTTGCTGCTATGGACTGGGAGCCTACAGGTTTAGCCATACAAACCTCACTGAAGTGCTCTGTCTTGTCTTTTCAGAGTAAGAATTGCTGGAGTTCAAAATACATTATTTGTTTGTGGTGTGCTTCCCCCCCACCCTGTACATTATATAAAGCTGTTGCAATTAAACATGAATTGTTAGTGTATTTTTGAACAAAAATAGTGATAGGATGAGAGGCTTTAATCTTCAGCAGGGTAGAATTAGACTGAAGATTAAGAGCAATTATTTACAGGGAGAGTGGTGAGATACTGGGACAGGTTGCCCAGGGAGGTTGTGGTTGCCCCCTCTGTGGTGATGTTCAAGGCCAGATTGGACAAGGCTTTGAGCAGTCTGGTCTTGTGGAAGGTGTCCCTGCCCATGGTGAGGGTGCTTGAACTAGGTGATCTTTAAGGTCCCTTCCAACCCAAACCATGATTCTATGTGTAATCTGCAGTGTAGTGGTTCAAAATGGAAATGTCAAGAGGCATTGTAGTAGGTCAGGTGAACTCAAGTATGTCTGCCTTGAAACTGGGTAGGTTTGTTCTGATCATCCCAAAATAAACAAAAGGGAATTACTTGAATGAAGGGTTTATTTTTACAGGAACTACTTATTTCAGTTGAGATTCTTGTTAGAAGATTCCCAGCCACATGAGTGCAATATGATGAAATCTTAGGCTCATTGTTATTAAAGCTAATAGTGTTGTGATTTGATATTATCTGATGACTCCAGGTAATTGCTTTTAAGTCTAGCTCAGTTGTAGGTAGTTCAGGTGCTATCTGCAGAAAGTGATTAAAAATGGGATGTTGAAAAATAAGGATGAGGCAGGCCATTGATTCTGTCAGGGCACTTGTAGTGGTTTGTACAAAAGTGTACAAGGCTGGTAGATACCAAGTGGTGTCCATTGGCCAAAGAAACGTTCTCATTTCTCCCACACTCCTAAGCTGCTGTAAAGCTTCTTCAGTGCAAGGAGGAGGAGATGGTAAAACAAGCGGGAGGATCTTTACAGCTGGAGTCATGCAGAGCATCCCTTGTGTCTCTGAATGAGCGTCCACAGCTCTGCATTAGCAAAAGAAACATATCTTTACAAGTTCTTTCTGTTGTCATCCAAAGGAAGTCACTCTGTGCTTTCTGTGTATGCTGGAAATGAACGTGACAGCTCAGTCACAAACCACACACTCAGTTCATGTGTCCCAGATGGGTAGGAAATGGAGCTGCTTTTTGCTGTACCTCCTCCAACAGCTCATCTTTGGACAGGATTTCATGCACGTGTGAAGCCTGGTTTTCTCTCTGCTGATCTCAGGAATGACCCTGGATTCTTATTTCTTCTCTGACAGTGGTGGCATGGCAGTGTCTGTGGAGCCTATTGATTGATTGGTCATGGCTAAATGAGTGTAACTGTTCCTGGTGACAGCCTTGGGTTTTGTGTGATGAATTTTTCCTTTCCAGGTCTAAGGAACCATTTATTCCCAGAGGTGAGAATGAAACTCTTCATTCTGAGACTTATAAAGCTAAGGAAGAACACACTGATTTATGGCTATGTTTACAAATCTTTCATTGGTACTTCAGAATTTCTTGGTACCTTTCCATGCAGTAATTTTGAAGTAACCTGTGCACCAAAGCACTGTTCTGTATTTCAGGATAAAATGTTTCAGTGTCTTAGGACTGAGAACAGCAGGTTTGTTTTTTTTTTTTTTTTTTAATTTTTTTATTAATCCTGCTGCGTTGATTCTGTACAGACTATTTCCTGTTCAGTAAAGTATCTCAGAGTAGGAAAATAAATATGTGGGAAATTCCCACATTTGTGAGTGATACTAGGTGGATACTTTACTTTCTGAGCAAATATTCTAGTGAACTGGTAGAGGAAATGTAATTAGAAGTGATGGTCTTGCTTATACAAGAATCTCTCATTCACTGGAATACAGGGATTTACCCTTTCGGACTCAGCACAGCAGGTGTCTACCTTCCAATGTGAGAGCAAACTGGAGGACTGATGCTTTGCAATATGGTATTTATATTTTTTTTCTGTTGGAATTATGCAATGCTGATGTATCCTGATCTACAGTAGTGCCTCTTTGCTGTCAACAGTTCAGTTGCAAGAATGGCAGCAAATAGTAGAGTAAATCCTATGGCTGCTATTGTGCTGAGTAACCTTTTGGTGGTCTGAAAGAGATAGGCTGGTCTTATCTTAGCAAAATGACAGTGTGATCAATTCTATCACCACTGAGCTTTCAAAGAGCAGAGAAAGGTGTTTTATTTTTTTCTGAAAGGAGAGCGTAACACATCCATATATCCACTTTCAAAAAGAATGCGGGTAACTGCAGCAGCAAAAGATACTTGAAAATGTTGTGTTCATGCTGTTTTGTCTGGTGGAAATATATGCTGAAGCAATCTTTGGGTGAAACAATTCAGTAGAAAAGGTGGTTCTCAGCATGAGAAGGGAATTCTTAAGCCCTGGCCTGGATGCGCTCTCAGATGGAGCCAGGAGACACAGCTTTGCACTGGGCAACACATGTTGAGATCTGATAAAACAGGACTCATGTGGAGTTTTCATGGCAGCAGGTTACTCAGCTCATTTGATCATAATTCAAGCCATTTGTGTAACTAATGATGCTCTCAGATGTTTGGCAGAATAATCAGCCATTTAACAGCAGCACAGCTTCTCTGCGGCTCAACGTGGGTCTGAGGAATTCTGCTGCAGCCAAAGATGCAGTTCCCCTCTTGGACCAGTTTTGTTAGCTGTGTAGTTCAGTAAGCTTTCAATAGACCTACCTATGTGGCAAATAGTTTAACAGGAGAGAATGTGCTTGGTAAAAGGCACTCTTGGTCAGTTGCTGCATTTGGTTTGACATCTTCATGGTGAGGCAGTGTACCAAGGCAGGATGTATTTTGCTGATTCAGAAATGGTGTGAATCAAATGGACTTCTGTTGTGTGCTTTTGCAGGTTTTGTGAGTCTCTCAATGCTAAGCCAAGGCCATTTCAGGTTAAACAATCACACATAAGTTTCCTGAAAGTTGAACTTGATGATGCAGTCATAGAAGCTGGTTTTCAACTTTTGTATTTCAATCTCTAATTTGTTTTCTTTTCCTTAGCGGAGGACTGATGAGACCTACTGGTCCTTAATGGCGTGGTGTTACATCCCAGATCCTTTCCTGTTATTAGTAGGTGCAGGTCTGTGGATGCCAGTGCAGCTCCACTATTTCATATTCATAGCCAATATAGCTGCTGATGCATTTGGAAACCAGATTTTTTCCTATGTTTACAGAATTGCTAAGCCTGAGAAATTCTTACTGCTATAAAAGGCAGAATCCTATCAAGAACCCACTGAGCAGGTTGAGGGAAGCTCAGGAAACCAACAATTACAGAGAAGCTGGTGTCTGATTTTGGTTTGTTGTTTTGACAGCCACATTTCAGGTTCTTGAAAACAGTATTTACAGTAAAGGTGGTGGGTACATAACTAATTCAACAACTGCAAATTCCACAATTGCAAGCACATATAGAATAACTGTGTCCCTGAAACAAACCCCACAACTACAGTTAATCACAACTTGTGATGACAGCAAGATTACTTTAAAGAGAAGGAATGAGGTAGATTAGCTGGATTTCTAATTTACCAGGGGAAACATGTGTGTCCTTTTATGGGCTAATGAGTTTTCTTAGTTTTGAGATATAAAAGCTTCACTTATGCATGATGAAGAAAGGGAGATGTGTTTCCAACAGAATTCAAATCCTACAACATTTCTTTTTGACTGCTGTTTCTGCTGTAAACTGAGCCTGGGATGATTTATTTATTCTTTTCTTTGGTCTCTGATACACTTTTGAAGGAGTAGCTGCCTGCAGAATCTGGGTACAGTTTGCATACTAATAATTTTTGGTAACTGATCTTTTGAGCCTTCTTATGTGCTGTGGAAGGCTGTCATCCGCCTCTTTGAAATTAACTAATGATCATAGAATCCTAGAATGGTCTAGATTGGAAAAGACTCCAAAGATCATCTATTTCCAACTCCTTGCATAGGCAGGGATACTTCCCACTAAAACAGGTCTCTCAAGGCCTCATTCCTCCTAGTCTTGAACACATCCAGGGAGGAAGCATATCATAGAAGCAGAGAAATTGAAGTGGGACCCAGGGTCTCCCTGGTGGTGTAGCAATGAATTCCTGGTGCTCTCCTGTTATCTTGCCTGATGTTCTTCAGGTGAACTTGATCATAGAAAGCTTTCTTTGCTGCACATCTTGTGCTGGATGACAGCCATCTGAACACAAGCCAGCAGTGTGCTTAGGTGCTGAAGAAGGCTAACAGTATATACTGGCCTGGATCAGGAATAGTGTGCTCCTGCAATATGTGTACTTTTCTTTACTCTAGTCACCTTTAACCCATGAAAACAACTACTTCTAAAAGGGTGGGGAAAAAAACAATAATAAATGGTGTAATAAAAGATGCTTCTTCAAAACCTTCTTCGCTTCAAAACAATAGAGCTGTGTTATAAAATAAACTGTTGTTGCTGTATGTTTGGCTGAAGAATCCCTCCCCCTTTCCCAAGAGGTGACAGAGTCACGGTAGTGCTGAATTTGGTATAGCTGAAGGCTGATGTTTAGAGCTTTTGGTTTGGAAAATTACCATTCTGGGATGTTCCTGTATGTGCTTTTTACTGACAGGCAAGATAATTTCAGTGAGAAAGGAGTGAATCTGTATCTATGCATGTTTTTTTGCTCACCTTGTCAGCAGAACATTGCTGTCATCTTCCATGCTTTTTCCAGGTCCCTTATTCATCTGAAATAGATCTTGATGAGGTAGAAGCAAGTTGTGGGAGGACATTTAAGATGAGGTGTTGTGTGGTTTCCCACATCATTCTTGCTATTAAGCTGAAGCTGTGTCTTCATCTAGTGCTCCCAGAACAAGAAAGAGATTGAACTGTTGGAGTGGGTCCACAGGAGGCCATGAAGATGATCAGAGGGCTGGAGAACCTCCCCTGTGGGGACAGGCTGCAAGATCTGGGGCTGTTCAGCCTGCAGAGGAGAAGGCTCCAGAGAGACTTTATAGTGACCTTGCAGTAACTGAAGGGGGGGCCTACAAAAAAAGCTGGGGAGAGACTTTTTATAAGTGCTTGTAGTGTTAGGACCAGAGGGAATGGATTGAAGTTGGAGGGAGTAGATTTAGACTAAATATTAGAAAGAAATTTTTTACAGTGAGGGTGGCAAGACACTGAAACAGGTTGCCCAGGGAGGTTGTGGATGTCTCCTCCCTGGGCATGTTCAAGACCAGGCCTTGAGCAACGTTGTGTAGTGGAAGGTGTCCCTGTTCATAACAGGGGAGTTGAAACTAGATGATCTTTAATGTCCCTTCCAACCCAAACTATTCTATGATTCTATGATCTGGTCCATACTTAATGTGCCTTTACCACTGTGTGACTGGCACATTTGCAGCATATGATTTGTGTTCTGGAGGCAGCTTGGCAGAGCACCTTTTTTTTTTTTGTTTGTTTTCTCTTCATAGGAATATGCTTCAGGCTGGCAGAAGAATGTTTTCATTTGGTTTTGTGGTCGTCATTTTTGTTTATTTTTTTTATTTTTCATTTTTATTTTGTTATGTGTTCCTAGCAGATAAGAAATATGTTTATCAATCACAGCATGAACAAGACTTGCAGTTTTAGTATCCATTAGCAGTCAAGATAAACTCCCTGTATTGCTGGTGGTTGGGCTCAATGATCTTAGAGGTCTTTTCCAGCTGAAACAATTCTATGATTTGTCAGTCAGTGTTTGTTTGGACTTGCTAAGTCTCAGTTTTGTTGTCTCAAGGGAAATTATGCCTGACTAACCTGGTAGCATTCTATGAGGACATAACTGAATGGGTAGATTCAGGGAGAGCAGTGGATGTAGCCTACCTTGACCTTAGCAAGGCCTTTGACACCGTCTCCCATGACACCCTATTGAGCAAGCTCAGGAAGTGTGGGATGGAAGAGCAGACAGTGAGGTGGATTAGGAGCTGGTTACAAGATAGAGTTCAGGGGGTAGTGATCAATTGTACCAGGTCCCTCTGGAGAGCAGTAACCAGTGGAGTCCCCCAGGGATCAGTGTCGGGTCTAGTCCCATTCAACATCTTAATTAATGACATTGATGAGGGGACAGACAGACAGACAGAGTCTGCTCAGCAAGTTTGCTGATGACACCAGACTGGGAGGCTTGGCTGACACAGCTGAAGGCTGTGCGACAATCGAGCACAGATTCTTGTTTTCTTTAGCGGCATTTAAGGCTGAAGAGCATTGTCTATGACAATAGACTTGTCCAGTAGTGTCTTATGAAAGCTCTTACATGTCTAAACAGAAATAATTTTTATTTTCTCCCCTCTGCAGAACCAAATCGAATAATTTTTCTTTGGAAACTTTTGTATTTCAGGGCAGCAGTTCATCTGTTCCTCAGCTGCTGCGGGAAGCTGCATACTAATTGCCTGCTTTGCCTAGTTGTATTGCCTTAACTCTGATCTTAGATTTGAAGCTGTGCAAGCATTTGTCATCAATGCAGTCAGTGCCTAGAAAGTCACATTGTATGAGGGCTGCTATTCACAAAAGGGAATAAACCCAACCCGTTCTCTTGCTGAGAAGCAAACAAACAAAACTTACATGCACCTTTGAACTGACTGCATCCAGTTTGGGTGTTGTTACATATTTACTAAACAGTCTGTCATGTCCTATCTGAAGAATTTTCATTCATCAAACCTTACTGTCAAACGTATAATAAATGCTGAGGTAGGTGAGAAAAAATATAATCTGGATTTGGAACAGTCATGGGCCACCAAGAATATGGTAATTTGTGGTTTTCTTCTTTTCGCAGGCCAGTTTGTTTCTTCTGCTTACAGTAGTACATCTATCTTTTCCTGTCTGCATTGGAATCTTCTTCCTCTGTCCTTGGTGATTCTGGGCTTTTCTGGCACTATTCACCCAGATAAAAAGTGACATCCTGGCAGCCCCCTCATGTGCTCCAGAGCTTTCAGCCTGTAGCACAGAGTAGTATATCAAACACCAGCAGGACAGTCCTTTTTTGTTGCATTAGGCAGTCAAGCATTTTGTGCTGCTGAACGTCATGTTATTTAACATTTTGTTAAACAACTTCTAAAGGTCTTAACAATATGACAGATGGGCCATTGAAGGGATGCTTTAAAGGCTGAGCATTAGTTTGATTTGGTTTGATAGTGTTTATTGTTAGCTAAGTACTGTTTAAATAAATCAGTCTTCCCTCTCTCTTTTTTACAATATAGACACATTCAAGAGATGGTTTTATTTTTCTTGTGATGGGTGTGTGTTTCAGTCTGTCATGAAGAAGTAGTATATGTCGGTCTCATTTTCAGGCAATCTCTGCCTCATAAATTATGACTTCGAGGTCTGAGTCATGTCTGTAGGAGTCAAGGCATATTGTGATTGGGAGTTACCTGCCCCACCCCCACATTTGAATTCACCCAGACTAGACTCAGCTGGTTGGAAGTTAAGGAATAAAGCTTTATATTCACAGCTTAGAAAAATATAAAAGCAGATACTTACATTATATTGCAAATATTTACAGCTTTATACATTAAAAAAATAATATATAAGTACAATACCCTTCCCAGAAATCACAGTCCCCAAGAGGGGTTCCCAACCACCCTTCCACTATCTCCCTACCCTTTAATCTTATCCCAGAATCTATCTTAGGTGGAAGGCAAACAGGAAAGATTGGCCAGGGGCGTTAGAAGCAGAATTGATTAGTTGGGTTACATAGATCCAGCTAGAAGCAAGGAGAGGGAGAGCTCAGACTCTGCAGACAGAGAGCGATGCTGTCTTATCTATGTTTAAGTCCTTGCTTTTCTACATCTCAGTAAACCTATGAGTGAAGTGGACATCACCACTGTTTTCTTTTCACAGGCTATGTTCTAACATCTCTCATTAAAATACTCCAATTAGCCTCAAACCAGCACACATATCTTGAGGATTCTGCCTAGTGGATACTGGAGCTGACAACCTATGGCAAAGGAGTTATGTTTTTTGCAACCTTCTTTCAAGTTACAACCTTTACTGCAATTTGTCCTGTCTCTGAATTTATTTTCTTTAACCCTATTGCTGCAGTTGAGTATGTGTGAAGGTGACAGGCTGGGGTGAACCATTTTCCTTTCAAAAGTAAGAAATCCAAGTAAAGTGTAGGTGTGCAGGTTGTCCCTCTGGTTCCCACTGAAAACTTTTCTTCTGGCAAGAAGCTAGCAGCTGCCTCCAATCTCCACATGCCTTGCTGGGTAAAGCTGGGATTCAGTGCAGAACTTGCCTTCAAGGTGGGTGTGCAGGCAGATAGGGACAGGTGACAGTCAGAGCATGCCATTTCTGTAGCTAATCCAGGAGCTTTTTTCAGGCATGGTCACTGATTCCTGTTACCAAAGTATTAAATAAGTCTTTTGCTTTAGATAAGCACTGAAATGCTGGAATTAAAAGTTATGATGTATGATAGTTTTCAGAAATTTGTTGAAGGTGTTCTCTTGGACACTGTGGACAAAGTAGACACAGGATTTCTTGACAGGACAAGGATTTTGCTTTATCAAGACTATAGAACCAGTGCTGGAATAGTATGAATCCATGAATCTTTGGAAAGCCACAGGGAATCCACCCTGCTGCAGTCAGGAAGCTGGGAAGCAGAGGAATAGCATTTCTTACTACAAAGAGATGATATCTTTGCAACATCTCTCACATCAGAGGAGCCCAGCATGAGCTGGAGTGCAGTCCACCTTTAGTTCTGGCTTGTGCGTGCCTGGCTGCTGAGCTATGGCTACCTGCATCTTGCAGAACTCTGATGTCCTAGTCCAGGGACAAGCCAATTTTGTCTCTGCAAAGAGCCTGCACTAGCAGAAGATGTTTTCAAGCCTTTCAGAGGTGTCGCTGAGGCAAGAAGTATAAGCAGTGTCCCTCCTCATCTTTTCCTTACAATATATGTTAATGTCAAGTACCTGTCAGGAATAGTCTTTGGCTTGAGTACAGACAACAGCAGCCTATTTCCAGAATCTAGAAAAAAAAAAAAAAATAGAAGGTCTGAATGGGAGTCACAGATTTAGACTTGTTATAGGTTTAGCTTGTTTTGGCTTCTGGGTGTGTTGGTTTGAGCTAATTGGAGAATTTGAGTGAGAAATTAGACTATTGGCTGAGAGAGAGTTAAACACATTGTGTCACTTCACCGAGTTTCACTGAGAAAAGAAAAAAAAGTTGTTTTAAGAGATGTTCTCAAAACATCCAGATAGCCAGTCTGCCTCGGTCTGTGTCTGGCTGCGGCTGCTTTTTCTTTTGTCTCTCGGGCTTGCTGGCTAAATTCAGAGTAAAATCACTAAAACTACTAACTTCTCCTATTACTAATCTCTCTGATCTTCAGCTTATCTGCAGCATAATCAGGTGGTGAGATAAGGCTGGGGAAGGAGGGGGAAAGGTGGTAGGGGGGGAGTTTGATTACCCTCTCTTGGGGATTTTGATCTCCGGGAGGGGTGTGGTGTGTGTATTACCTTTTTGACTGTATATATCTGTAAATATCTGTTATATCTTGTAAATATTTGCTTTTATATTTGCATTGCTGTAAATATAAAGCTTCATTTATTAACTTCCAGTGTTTCTTTCTGAGTTTTAGCCAGGGTTTATAAAGGCGGGGGGGCAGGTAACTGCAAACCCACTACACTGGGGAATTCCAAGTTGACTGTAGCATTGCAGACTATGGAAAGGCTTAATATTTTCCTGAGGCAACTGTGAAGCCATGTATTTGATCAAATTTTTGCTCTGCAGTGGTCATTATAGGTTTACTCTTAATAGTAGCAGGTGGTGCCTCTGGTGTCTTGACCCAGTTTTAATTCTGGTAAACCCGGCTCTTGCTTCCTTTGCAATCTCCAGTGCCACAGTAATTCTTCATTTCTCTTCCCAGTGAATTACCATTTCATGCATTATCATTTGGGTACAAGTATTCAGCTATGTTTGACCCTGATAATGTGTTTACTTCAGAGTAAACCATTAAGATTTGTCTAAACACTGTTCAGCCATAGCCCTTCATGATTGTGGATGCTCTTGTTTCATTTCTGCAAGGCTCAGTTGAGTACACAGAAAGCACTGACATGAACTGCAGCCATTGCAGTGCATGATATGCTCTCTAAAGGTCTAGAAAATGCTAAGATAAAGTTGTAGCTTCTGATGCTCAGTGATGTTAACTGCTGGGTGAAAGCCCCATCTATATTTAAGGGTGATTTCCAAAAGTGTTTTGTAGAAGGTACTGTAGATGCTCCTCAGAATCCAAGATACATGAAAAAGCTGGGGGAAGCCAGATCTTAAATCATGGGCTCATTTTGGTTAGAAAACACCTCTAAGATCTTCAACTCCAACCATCAACCTAACACCACCATGGCCATTAAACCATGTCCTGAAGTGACATGACCATACAATTCTTGAACATCTTCAGGGATGGCAACTCCACCACCTCTCTGGTCAGCCTGTTCCGATCCTTGACCACTCTTTCAGGAAAGATTTTTTTTTCCCAGTATCCAACCTAAATCTTCCCTGGCACAATTTTAGGCCGTTTCTTCTCATTCTATCACCTAATTCTAGGAAGAAGAGACCACCCCCTGCTGCATTGCAGCCTCCTTTCAGGAAGCTGCTGAGAGCAATGAGGTCTCCCTCAGCTGCTTCCTCTCCAGACTAAATCTCAGTTCCCTCCAGCTCTCCTCACCAGCCCTGTTCTCCAGACCCTTCACCAGCTTTGTTGCCCTTCTCTGGAGATGCTCCAGCACAATTGTCCTTTTTGTAGCAAAGGCCCCCAGTATTGGAGGTGTGGCCTCAAATTAGGGTAATTAAGAGGAAATAAGTATTGTTTTGTTTCATAGTGGACATCTGTAGTAATAACATCAGTTTTTTATAATATATGTACAAGTAGGAAAGGGAATATTGTTCTTTTTCTGGGCAGTGGCCTTAGATGATATTTGCCCACAATTTTTTGAGCATCAGCTCCTTGTTGGGCAAGCAGGAGCCAATTTACTTATTTAGTGTGTTAGGCAGAGTCTCTGCTTTATTAAGCCTCTCCACCATTTTTAACTTAATGGTGTCCTGGTCTCACTTTAAGCACCCATGCATTTTTAAGAGACAAATAGCAGCAATACCTTTGTTCTGACTAATTTGCAGACAGGCTGCTTCTTT